>BOPP01000063.1:2901192-2912368 GCA_017312745.1 Gryllus bimaculatus
TCCACCCCCCGTCTCTCCTATGTCCACTCCTCGCCCATGCCCCCCACGCCACGCCCACCTTCCACCCACGCCCTTTCACTCACTCTCTCGATCCTGCGCTTCTGCCCTTGCCCCGCACACGATCCATCCGCGCCTCTGCTCCCACCCTGGCCCTCCCGATACGTGTCGGCTTCGTCGCTTGACGCCCTACCCTTCCTGCCGCCCCCGCGGGGTCCTCGCCTCTTGGGACACATGATGATAAAGGCGGAGAGAGGGTCGGTCTATGCACAGGTTTTTAAGAGATAATACCATATGTGGTTAAGTTAAGGTTATTTGTAAGTCGCAAGATACAAAATAAAATATTGAAAATAGTTTTCAAGGGTCTGCTTAAGGAAAAAATATCACTTTTCAACTTTTTGAATGGAGTGAGATAAATGTACCAAAAAACATGCCATAAACGTTATTTTGAGAAAACGCTTTAATTTTTCAAGAGTACGAACATAAATGTATGTTTAAATAGAATTAAAATATACCCGTTATAAATAATGCTAGAAAGTATGTGTTGTTTTAAAGCACTACATTTTGTTTGATAGCTTGCGTGAAGATACATCATGTGTAAAAATATTGTGAATAATAAATGTGATGAAGTTACATGTACTTCTAAAAAAATGAGGATAGTCCTTGAGACATTTTTTACTTTATTACATTTTTTTATTAAAACAACTATATTTAAGTTCATACCGGATAACATTACGACATTACGATATTCATGAAATATCAAGGCAATGTCAATTATAGCTGTTTTTTACTAGTTTAAAAATATTTACTACTTGTTCAACGAAATACTATGTTTTTCAAGGAATTTTGTATTGTAAATAAAAAAAAACTCAAAATCCAGGCGAACTGTGCTGCTTAAATGACAACGTTAGAATCGCCATATCTAATAACGATGAAAATACTCATATGTCCTTCTCCAATCGACAATTAATACACAATAAACTCATGTTGAATATTGCCAGAGGACTACGCGCACACTTCTTGCGTTCCCCCACTTCCACCAACCTACCAAAGCCCTCTCTCAACCCCTCGTTTCCGCCGCTTCATTTCCGCGCGGCGCTCGTCCCGACGCCACGCGCCTGGCGGGTCCCGCTCTTGCGATCGGGGCGCCCGTGGCCCATTCGGAGCGTCCTTGACGGTTCGACGGCAATATTAGCCAGAACCACCTCTCGTCACCCGTGGCCCGCCGCCTCAAAGCGACTTCCTGGAAGCGCGTCGTTCCGCCTCCCGCCGCGGCCGGCGCGGAATGACCCGGCAAGAGAGAGAGACTATTTCGGGGGACCCGCCCGGCCGCCCAGTCGAGGCGCGGCGTGGTGCGACGCGACGCGACGCGGGTGGAGAGCCACGGATTGGAGAGGCTCTTCAAACGCTGCACATATGGAACCTGGAACTGGAGACGGTCGGCGGGGTGACAGCGCACCCGAAATTTTGAATCGGTTGAGACGGGTCAGAGATAACAATCGTTAGCGCGTCTGACCGGGAGGTTCTAAGGTTCGAATCTTGACGGTGGTGGATTTCTAAAACATATCTATGATGAATTCAGTTGCTGCGCTTTCTGGAGGAGACTCCTAGCAGCCGTCTGCTTTTATCTGTATTTTTTTCATTGGCTTCTTCGGTCAATGCATGGCGGATGTCGGAGCAGTGCCTTCACAAACGGGAGTGAGCGATCTATCCCTGTCCCCTCCTCTCCCCTTACACACACACACACACACACCCACACACACATACACACACACACATACACACTCACACATACACACACACACACACTTTAATGCACTACTCTGCCGTACATACACGAAGAATAATCGGAGGCTTAGATCTGGACCCGACTGGAGCTGAACAAGATACCTGGAAGGGGATCTCCCTAAAGTCGAAATGTAGGTTGGCGTGGTACTGGCTAAAGAGGAAAATCACCTCCCGAGATACAAAATGCAGTACTCTTGCGGGCACTATAATAGCAGTAAACTTGGATGGGAAACGTAATCAATGCCATCACCTTACCTTCTGTCTTACACTATTCAGTCCCTTTCGCTTGCCACCGAAACATGTGAAGTAAGAAGTGAAAAATGTCCAAATTTTTGAAAACCGCAACCGTTTCTTTTAAGTTTATAAATGTGAAATTTATTCACACTCTAGGCTGTGGCACTTCGACAAATCTATATGAGTCTGCTATGATCAAAATGAATAAATCCTTTTCGATTTCAATGAAATTGATGTATTAAAACCGAAAGATACGTTTCATTAGCTAATTAGGGGACACATTTGAATGACAATAGAAAATATCTGAAGAATTATTTCCAAAAGTTATTTCTTACTACCACTTCTCATTTCAAAACGGTTATAATCCATCATCATTCGCAAAGCAGTTTAAATGCAATCAGGCAAACGTCGAATAATAATTAAATAATTCTTTTTAATGAATGACAACACAATATAATTTTTGTTTTTGAGTCTTATTGAGTAATATAGGTACTGGAATAATGTGTTGAATTCATAGTTAGGATAAAACTCTTTTCAACCATTTAAGAAGTGAAAATTAAGATTCAAGTCAGTAGGAAAGCAATTTTATTTCAATGTCAGGTATTAAGAATTAAGAATGTCAATAGTATGTTTAACATCTCATAAAATTCATTTTTTCGAAACGCGTTATAAAACAGGCTGGGCAAACAGGTCGTTTGAGTTTTTCATTCTAATGAAAGTGCTTTACTTTTGTAACTAATATTTTATGTTTGGCACAATGAGCATGAAGAAAGAACAAAAACTAATGGTGCTACAGAATGTCACGGACTTTCCCGTATTAGTTTCCTATTTCCTTTGGTCTCGCCTAGATATTCGAATTTGCAACATACTCTTGTCTGCTGCTATCACCGCCCAAAGTACATTTTTTAAACCATTTTTTAATTTTTCGTTTTCCTGAATGTACTGCGGATATATTATTTTAAGGTTATTAAAGAACAGCAATACCTACTTCTAAATGGTTATTTTCAGTTTACAATTCGGAGCTGTTTTTAAAAAAACTGGCGTTTACGCGCCACTGTATATTCGGCAATTGAAATTCTTTTACACAAAAAATATCTGAGTTTTCGAAAAACTTAATTTAAAGTCCTTTTAAGTCCTTTAACTCACAAATACAATAGAGTTTACAAATTGCTGTAAATGTGCATAACAATGGCGTGAGAGAGATCTTTCAAAAAATTTAAGGAAATGGCTTTTGAGAGTTTCTGAAACTGTGAAATTTTGAGATAGTTCTCACAGAAAACGGTAGAGTTTTCGAGAATATTTTCTGACAATATTTAAAGCAAGAATACAATAATGCACAAATACAATAATGTGAACAAATTGCCACTGATATAAATATTAACTACATAAGAGGCAAGTCAAAAAAATTATATTTTTGTAATTTTATAAAAAAAATAAAGGATTGAGCAATATGGCGTTTTTGCTATCTTATAGAGTATATTTAGTACTATCCCTAAACGCACTATTCATCAAAAGTTTAAAGAAAAACTTATGAGCCATTTTTGAAAAACCCTTGTTTTTGTGATTTTTTAAAAAATTGCACATATTGCAATATTGCTTGAAAATAATTTGTTTTAAAGTACCTGTCCTTAATGAAAAACTCACTATGGAGAACAAATTTTATTTGAAGGAAAAATCTCTTATCTTCTATTTTGTAGTTGTACGAAGAAATTTTTGAAAATTCAGTGCTAATCCTGAAAATTGGACCTATGCTATCTGTAGTTTACTCTATTCTTACAAGAAATTTAAAGAAAAATTTGGATTCGCTTTTGAAAATGTCTGGAAGGCTTCATGCAAAGTACCCCGAATTTTATATATATTTTTCAAAATCTCAAGTATTCGACTCGAGCCTTCTCGGCAAGTATTTTTCTTGTTTTGAAAAAAATCCTACTCATGGTCTAGTAGTGTTCACAGACACCAGAAGAAAAGATGGAAAGACGGACGGCGGGACTGACGAACGTTTTGAAAAAAAACACTTTTTTGGTATCAGGGGAGCTCAAAACGTGTTTTTCCGTTGAAATCTCAAAATCGCTTTTCCTTAGCATTACATAATTTTCCCTGCACTACTTATATAACTCCGTATATACGTACGTATACGGAAAAATAATTACTACACGAAAATTGTATGGTTCATCGTAGCATATACTACTTCCAAAAAGAACTAAAAACAAGTAACAACGGAATGTAGGATCTTACAAAGACTTAAAATAAAATGTAATTGAATTGTTACGGGAAACACGCGTTCCCTACTCCTCGAAATGAAAACATAAGCATCCTTCAGTAAAATGATTTCAAAGCATGCGACTTCTCGGCCGGATGCCAAGTACTTTAAGTCCGCGAGAAATATTAGCAAAACGAACCAGACAATGTCTTCCATCTTCGTTTAACTCTATGACCGCTAAGAATGCAATTTTCGGTCACTGTGTGGCAAGCAGACCATCACACGAGGCGGGCGCCGGGGGTGGGGGCGGAGCGGGAGAAGGGAGTGTGGTTGGGGAGTCAACGGAGGCTGGGTTTTGCGTCCCCGTCGGAGGGCGGGGCGGGCGACGCGAGCTAGGGAGGCGGGGCAGTGGAGAGCCTTAGTGGTCGTGTCTGAGGAATAGTAGGATGAGGGTGCGGAGAGGGCGAAGGGAATCGGACGAAGCGAATCGGATAGCAGCCAGCGGAGTCCTCGGCGTCAGTCAGATGCCGACAGATCGGTATGGGTCTGGAGGAGGTAGGCCAGAGGGGCAGAGTGTGGCAGTTGCGTGGAATGGTGGAGATGGCGAGGACGGTTCGTAACGAAAGGTAGCAACAGAAAGACGCGTAATTCAGAGACGATGCAAGAGCAGGAACGGCTGGGGTGAGCAGTTTGTGGCGGGACGGATGTAGAAGTAAAGGACGTTTGGAAGCGGGGGAGAGCAGACGAGGCCTACACTGCGGAACAGCGGCGCGGAATGGCGGAACGGAGTACTGAGCGCGGAAAATGGCAGGGGCGACGCGGTTGAGGGGCGGGACCGGCCCCGCAACGCCCAGACTCAGCAGCGACGGGATACTAAGAGCACCCGGGGCCCAGGGCCAGGGCAGGCAGGGCGGGCGGAAAGCGTAATGGGCCGAGAAGTGGGGCGGGCGGGTGCGGTGGCGGGCGGGCGCCCGCAGTCTCGTGCCGAGGCGTCTGCTGTCGTGAGGCGAGCAATAAAGCCCAGCGCTGGAAAGCTAAAAGTGTAACTTGACATCAGAGCCCCGCCTTCGTTTTAGAGCGGAACGCAACACAGGCTGTGCTTCAAGATGCTCTCTACAGTCGCTGAATCGCCTCCTAGAAAAGGCCGCTCGGAGACAAGCACCGAATTTTGCGCCTGAGTTCCTTTGGTTTCTCAAAATTCTCTCTCGGCCCACACACTTGGAATTCCAATAGATGAATTGCTGACTCAAAACATAGACACCCATGTTCTGTTGTATATTTCTATTAATGAAGAATTGAAAGAACTTACAAGAATTACAAGATAAGCTTTTGCGTAAAATCTACAATCAAAAGAGAATTTTACCCACAAAACAGAATACAAATCATGAATATATGTAATAACTTCTTTGATTATTATGACTATGAAAAATCGGAGAAAACATATTACAATCATTTATATATAGTCAAAATAAATTGATACATATTGAAGTAATTACAATGATTTCTTGTTGAACTCGGTCAGTAAGAAAAAAGTACAGAGAAAGGGTAGAACGTTGAAACGTAAATGAAAAATAAGTAAATAAACGTTACTAAAAATTGAAATAAATAGTGATATGATATCTCCAGGATTAAATAGGTTATAATAAAGATATATATGAAAAAAGTTGTATTTGATTTTTACTGTTATTGCTTATTTTTCCCTTCGATACACAAGCTCCATATACACTGCAAAACTTTAATGGATCGAGAAGTTCGCGGTTACGACTGAAATATGAAAACATATGAATGGTGCTAAATGTTCTCTTATGAAGGGAATTATGAGAGAGAATTGTAGGAGGTAAGTATTCAAACATTTCCCGAATCACGTTAACATCCAATTAATTAGTTAATAAGTAAATCTGAATCTTTAAAATTAAGAAAAAATAATACCTTGTATGTACCACGGAGGCTAACTTTTCGTAATGATCTCTATAAAGACCATTAGAATACTTATATCGTCCTTGGTGCACAAATAACTATTTTTCCGCTTATCTTCCACCTTATCACAGATACATGGAAGGTAAAGACGGTAGTGATCTAGTTAACTGCGTCCATGATTTCCAGAGTTCTGTCAAGACTCTGATGGATAATATCGTGAAGCATTTCAATTAAATTTGAAATAAATGAAATTAAAAATTAGAGATAACTCTAACAAGGTAAATCGCTTTTGAAGACATTTCATCTGTACATTACGTAGTGCATTCTACAACGTTTCAAGCAATCATTCAATATTGCTATTTAACGCAAAAAATTAAAAGTCCCAAAACTTGTGTATATCACCACAAATATAACATGTATACTAAGTATAAATTTTCGTACTTTAATTTTTTTTACATTTAAATACATATTAAAAGTAAAAGGAGAAAACTTTTTAAATAATTTCTCAATACCATATAAAACAGGAATAACGGCTAACGCGCTATGTTTTACGCATCATTATTTTAATTAATACAAATGTTGCAAACAAAACCGCTGATTAATATATTCACACTGCTTTACAAAAGTAATTCCTAAAAAGCAAACGCACAGATCAATTTTTTTCAATCTCGATAATGAATATGGACAATAATATTTCTAAAAATAAACAATGTAAACGCGAACGGCGAGATAAATGTCTAAGATTTGCATCGCTACGTTTCATTAGCGTATAGGAAACAAATAAAATCGTCAAAGACTTTGGCTCTTTGCCCGGAGACAGAAAGTTGTTAACGGAAAAGTGGCGCCATCTGCTACTCCGGCCAGCAATTGCCCGCTTAAAACTTCCTCGAAAAAAAGAGAACACGACGCACAATTTTGTCGAAAGTGTCTTTATGATGACATAAAAAGTAGACCAAACTCTCAATAGCTATTAGAAAAAAATGTGTTGTATTTTAAAAACGTATGTGAAACCTTAATCGCAAACTCACTGAAGACGAGTATTGTCATTATGAATTAGAAAGAGCACAACTTGTTGAAATTAATCTCTATTTGCTGTAGTTAATGTAGTATTCTGCTGTCTCTTAATTGTAGCACATTATAACATTTATTAGATCATTTAATTCATCAAAATATCTATACTTTTTTTAAGAGCTGAATCACAAGTTGAAGTTTTTCAGAAATATTATCTGACGCATTTTACTGCATTGTTAATAAACATTAAATATAAGGTAACCACTTAGAGAAAATATAAATTTAAAATGCTTTGAATGGGTGCGATATTTATCAAATGTCTTATCACGTAGAATCGTACGATGAGTTTGTTTTTTGTATACCAAAAATCTCTTATCGCATCAAAATCATACAGAAACTGCAGGATTCTGAAACTAGTTCAATAAAATAACACACGTCATCAAACAATTGCCCGGAGTACGGCGTTTTTATTTACTCGTAACAATGAAAACAAGAATTACAAATCGACAAAAGAAACACTACGAAATTTAATTAATAGTTATTCATAAAATACTTATTAATGACATGAAAATGAAATGTGCAGTTCTAAACATTCGTAAAAAAATCCAGAACTTCCAGAAACTGTTGTTTCATTTGAAGTTATAGTTTTTGAAGGTTCGCCTGTGTTAGGCGTCTCTCCCCCAGATACAATTGACCTGGCGATTCTAATCATATTTGCTACTGGCTACTGACTCCTCCATTCTCTCTTCGACCACGGTACAGTGCAGTTCGCTCTTATCGCAGTCGATATCGCTCCGCGGTGGACAGGCTGCCTCAGAGTTCTTATCTCACGTTGAGGCAACCGAGTGACTATAGTCTTCGTGCTAGTGTTAGTGTACAAACAGCTCTGATCACAACTAGCTAAGAAAAGATTAAAGATTTAATGCCTATGTCCATTAATCCAGGACCCACAGGCAAAACAATATCTGAAGCCCTGCGCACTCCACGAAACGCACAACGGTGTCGTTTCACCAGTCACCGAATACCAGCAAGCGGCGAGGCCATGGATATAAGGCCCGCTTGCGACGCCAGTTCCAACCAGCACCGAGGACAGCAACAAACCCTGCCTACCTCAGCCAGATCACGTTCTCATCACTGCCCACCATCCACAACCTGCTCAAGGTGCAGAAAAGGTCAGTCAGTGATAGTGAAAAGTGATTCGAGAGTAAGAAAATGAATCGGACCAGAACTATACGAGTGCACAATCAAAAAAACCCACTAGTTTCGAATACAATGTACCTATAAGAACAGAGTACTTCTGAGCTCGGCGAACAAGTGCGAGCGCGAGGACAATAGTCTCTAGTTCATGAAGATGAACAAAATAATGACCTACCAATTTAAACATTAAAAATACACCCATCTTTGTACCCATAGTCATAATGATTGCAGGAAATTTTAATAGAAACTAGAACTCAATAACCAAACCAGTTACTCAAACCTATTGCAATAACAAAATCAAAGGCTTTTCAAAAAACTATTCGACTTTAGCCAGGCAATAAAATATCTAATCAGCACAAACAGAGAATTTCCACACAGTTAAAACCCAGCAAACAAAAAAAATGTTCCATTGTCTTTAAGAAGCTTCATCCATCTATTAGTCAGAAGAAATATATCAAGACCTCAAGGGAAATGCCCATCCGCTTATAGTGTAACTAGACTGTATAAGACAACATCCCATCCCGGGTAGGGGCAGCCGAGTTCAACGCGCTAGCCAAAACTAGACATGTATACAAATTAATCAAATTTGCAACCTGAATTGTCAAGCCAGGAAAAAAAGGCGCAAAACCAAAGCCATACAATGCCTCCGATGTCTAGATTTCGCGGCACAGCCAGAAACAACTGAATCACAATATAGCATGCATTTATTTGCTAAAGATCATTACTCAGTAAATTGCCCCAAAAAGAAAACCCCTCCTATTTGCAAAAACTTAACGGTTCCCGCACGCGCAGACGCGAGATCTTGAATTAACTTACTACAAAAAGCTTCGTAGAGACACCCCCCAAAAATTGACCAGACAAGGACGTTCAAGTACGAAAACCACAAAGTTAAATCAGGCTCAATCTGAAACTCCCAAAAAAACTATCCTAATCTACCAACCACTAGCAACATACCAAACGTTACCCACGTAACAATCAATCAAATAGAACATAACCAGGAATCCCAAACAACCACCAAAACCAATACATGATTAATAGCAAAACAATATTAGTAATTGATAATACATTCATGCACACAATAATAAACTCTATTCAACATACATAATCAATCTTAATTAATACTATTTATTTTTTTTTTTTTTTTTTTTTTTTTTTATTTCCCAACCAACTAATAATATACAAATTCACTCACGTCGTATTTCAATAGGAATCATGCCACACAGCCCCATAAACAATTAACCTGCTAAACTGGAATGGCCAATGGCTAACACAAAAAAAACGAATTGATTTACTTCCTGAAAGATAAGAAATCAAATAGCGTGTATACCGAAACACACCTCAAATCCCCACTACATTCAATATGCCCGGTTACAATGTAGTCAAACACACCGAATAATGCTAATGGGGAGGTGTCCTCATCCTTGTGGAGTAAAATCAATACCCACACCACAGCAAAAGACATAACCAAACACTCCTGGATTAGACGGCCGCCTTTAAAATACCCTGCTTAACAACAGAGTATACACCATATATAACAGCATACAAGTCTCCAAACAAAAAAAAATTCAAGACACAAACTTCGCCAGCGCTATTTAATCCAAATCACCCCTACTTTACTATTAAGATTTGAACTCAAAAACACCAACTGGATGGCAGATCAACAAACAGCGCAGGCAAAACATTTACAAACAATATTAACGAACGCAAAATTACCACATATTAAACCCAACAGAAACCAACCACTACTCATACGTGACTCAAGATAAACACCCAGGACACATTAGACATTGCAATCACCAACCGATCGGACTTAATTTTTATTCCACCCGTGTACACGAACTTGACTCTGATCACCTCCCTTAATAATATCTACACAGCAACACCGCCCCACACCCACCCACACCCACATTAAATACTCATAACATTAAACTGGAAGAATTTAGGAAGAAAACATAATTATCAGAACCCCCAAATTCAGGAATCTAAAAAACGCCTTTAGAATAGAAAGTTTCAATAGCATTATTAAAACAATATAGAACCCAGTGTTATCGTTCAGCAACAAAATAACATTCAGCACATTACTACACAAAAAACACAAATAAATTGCCAGATCCCCATAATAACCATATTAAAAAACCAGAAAACAGAACAAGAACAGACTGCGAACTTAACAGAAATCCCCAAATAAAAAAAGAGACTTAACATTCCTAAACAAGATAACCAAAAACGCAAATTAAAGAACACCGACACTCTTCTTACAACTCTTTAATTAAAATCCCTAAGCTCAACAACAATCACTTTGGGACAATTTACTAAACAATGTTTAAGAAAGCAAAGCACCATCCCTGCTATAGCACGCCATCTGGGAAAAAAATTTTCCCCCAAGACCAAAGCCGAAGCATTAGCTACTTCTTAAAGTACTTTTATGCTCCAATAACACTTCAGCCACACCAACACATATACAAAATTGCAAACTCGGTCTCCACTCCAACTATAATGTTCCACAAAAAAACAAATATATATTTCACCAATGAAATTAGAATTTAATAAAAGTCTCCCCTCAAACAAGAGCCCCCTGGACATGGATAATATTAACAATAAAAATTATTAAAAAACCTACCCACTCCAAAATAGCCTTCATAATAATATTTATTAACTCAATAGTTAAAGATTGGTTACTATCCATTACTTTGGAAAAAAACTCAAAAATATTCCTATCCAAAGCCAAAGAAAAATCACAGTAATCCAGAAAGTTACAGCCAATCAGTTTTGCTGGCCAACTCGTCAAAAATCTTCTGAAAAGAAACATAACTTGCTGAAATAAGCCCGATA
>BOPP01000063.1:2912393-2950474 GCA_017312745.1 Gryllus bimaculatus
TCATCCACATTAATTAGTTAATAAGTAAATCTGAATCTTTAAAAATTAGAAAAAATAATACCTTGTATGTTACCACGGACGCTAAGCTTTTCGTAATGATCTCGATAAAGACCATTAGAATAACTTATATCGTCCTTGGTGCACAAAATAACTATTTTTCCGCTTATCTTCCACCTTATCACAGATACATGGAAGGTAAAGACGGTAGTGAGATCTAGTTAACTGCGTCCATGATTCCAGAGTTCTGTCCAGACTCTGATGGATAATATCGTGAAGCATTTCAATTAATTTTGAAATAAATTAAATTAAAAATTAGAGATAACTCTAACAAGTTAATCGCTTTTGAAGACATTTCATCTGTACATACTGTGCATTCTACAACGTTTTCAAGCAATCATCAATATTGCTATTTAACGTAAGAAATTAAGTTCCCAAAACTTGTGTATATCACCACAAAATATAACCTGTATACTAAGTATAAATATTCGTACTTTATTTTTTACATTTACATACTATTAAAAGTAAAAGGAGAAAACTATTTAAATAATTTCTCGAATACCATATAAAACAGGAATAACCCGCTAACGCGCTATGTTTTACGTATCCTTATTTTAATTATACAAATGTTGCAAACAAAACCGCTGATTAATATATTCACACTGCTTTACAAAACTAATTCCAAAAAGCAAACGCACAGTTCAATTTTTTCAATCTCATAAATGAATATGGACAATAATATTTCTAAAAATAAACAATGTAAACGCGAACGGCGAGATAAATGTCTAAGATTTGATCGCTACGTTTCATTAGGCGTATAGGAAACTAATAAAATCGTCAAAGACTTTTGCTCTTTGCCCGGAAGAAAGAAAGAGTGTTAACGGAAAAGTGCGCGCAATCTGCTACTCCGGCCAGCAATTGCCCGCTTAAACTTCTCGAAAAAAAGAGAACACGACACACAATTTTGTCGAAAGTGTCTTTAATGATGATATAAAAAGTAGACCAAACTCTCAATAGCTATTAGAAAATAAATGTGTTGTATTTTAAAAACGTATGTGAAACCTTAATCGCAAACTTACTGAAGACGAGTATTGTCATTATGAATTAGAAAGAGCACAACTTGTAGAAATTAATCTCTATTTGCTGTAGTTAATGTAGTATTCTGCTGTCTCTTAATTGTAGCACATTATATCACTTTATTAAATCTTTTAGTTCATCAAAATACCATACTTTTTTTAAGAGCTGGTATCAATAGTTGAAGTGTTTTCAGAAATATTATCTGACGCATTTTACTGCATTGTTAATAAACATTAAAATAAGGTAACAACTTAAGAGAAATAATAAATTAAAATGCTTTGAATGGTGCGATATTTATTCAAATGTCTTATCACATAGAATCGTACGATGAGGTTGTTTTTTGTATACCAAAAATCTCTTATGCATCGAAAATCATACAGAAACTGCAGGAGTTCTGAAACTAGTTCAATAAAATAACACACGTCATCAACAATTGCCCGGATAACGACGTTTTTATTTTACTCGTAACAATGAAAACAAGAATTACAAATCGACAAAAGAAAACACTACGAAATTTAATTAATCGTTATTCAAAAAATACTATTTAATGACATGAAAATGAAATGCGCAGTTCTAACATTCGTAAAAGAAAATCCAGAACTTCCAGAAACTGTTGCTTCATTTGAAATTATAGTTTTCTAGGTCTCTGTGTAAGGGCCCTCCCCCAGTACAATTGACCTGGCGATTCTAATCATTTGCTTACTGGCTACTGACTGAACTATGTACTTCCGAATGGAAATAAATAAAATTGGAAAAAAAACTGACTCCTCCATGTGTAGTTCTGCTACACTAGTTGAACGCCATTCGTATTTTTCTGTTCCATCCAAATTACAAATTTATCATATAGTTTTTCATAGTTTTGAGCTGATTTTCTATGTATTAGCTACAATTTTGCTTTAGCAACTTATTATTACTTAATTATTGCCTCCGTTAAATCCGTTTCATCACGAACAATAAACACCTCGGCCAACCACGGCCACCCCTATTTAAGTCGGTCTTGACCTACATGATATACGTAACATACCATTCTACTTCCAAATTCAGTAACGATTTTACCCTTGTAAAAAGTTTGTAATGTTATACAAAAAAATTGCGTATGCAATTCGTTAATAATGTTACTTTTTTGCACTCCTGAGTATAGCCGCAATCACTCCGTCGCTCATGCAGCTATTCGTATTCGAGTAAAAAAGAACATTATAAACTAATAGAATAATACACTATTTTATCATTATCTATTATAATCTACGGATATTCTCATATTACATTGCCCTTTTAAACTGGTTTAAGCAGGCATTACAAACTAATAAAAAGCGAAAATGAAGTTTCAAAGTGTATCAAATCACATAGTCAATAATGTAGAACTCGTGGAAGTTTTGAGAATTCCACAACTTACACATTTTATTGTTCACGTTTTTTTCTCTCCTTTCAAGAATGTTGAATGTAGTACATACAAATATATGAGTACCTTGGTTAACACTATTTCATTGGAACATACTTTCCAGTTCACCAACGATGATATTCATGATAATTAATGTGAAATTAACTAAGAACACAATAGGAGAAATATTTTAAATGCAGAAAATTGACCATCATATCATCGCGCACCAAGTTGAAATTTCCACTACACTTAAAGCACTCTATTTAAATATAAGACTTTGTAAAATAGAAGTCTAAATTACGAAAATACATCACTTATGGAAAGTCTCCTGGAATGTCTCTGAACATGACTAAAAATGCATGTATTTCTCTTCAAGAATGAGGGGTCCTGTTGTCTTATATCATTGATGATAGAAAGAAAACGAGAAAAATTTATATGAAACATCCTTTTCCGTGTCTTGGGCGTCTCCCAAGCTGCCTTAGGTCCCGTCCGATACCTCTTGGGAACTTTACGGCAGGTTAGGTAAAATTATAATACGTTACTAAGAAACAAATACGTGAATTCCCTCACACACTTGGTGAGTATACTATTTTTTAACATGCTATGTGCGAAATATTCTGTGCACACCCTTCGTAATTTTTTGTGTACTATTATATTGAACGAAAACAATTGTTGTGTCGCACATAGAAAACACGCCATGTTTTACACACGGTGTGTTGATATTTTTACGCGTTTGGCACTTTTTTAATATAGTAATTATTTCTGCAACAATTGTTCTCACGAAAGCCTCATGAAACAGAAAATATGAATGGTGGGTACTGGAATCAATTGAATGGCATAACGTCTTAAATCATTATCCCAACTCCCGAATTTAAGGGTAAATAGTCAATTTGTATTCTTGGCCACCGTTTTTGGTACAAAGCGGGGAGAACCTCTACGCAACCTGTACCAACCTTAAACATATTTGAAACGGAGTCAATAAACTTCACTCTTGTGTGTCCACTAACTTCAAGCTCAAAATCTTGTAATCTGCCCAACGTAGACGTTACACACACACACCGTGGTAAAATCTACTTCAATTGTCTTGAATCTTGAATTTTTGGTTCCATTCCAATTTTTTCCCCTACAATAAATAGTTCAGGCAAAGTAATAAAGTAAATTGAAACATTCTGTCTGGCTGTTTGAATTTTATTTTGTAACATTTTACGAACGAGTGTTCAAATGATTTTGGTATTTTCATTTCTGTACCAAAATCAATCGGTAGTCAATTGAAAATGCCGGTTCTTAAAGTTGGTTATTATCGACAGCCGACATTTCGTTTCTCATCGACATGTCGTTCACTAACGTCAACTTAATCATTTATCAAATCAAGAGTATGCAACATCCCCATATGCAAGTCTGAGTGTGCGGCGCAGTAGAGGTGGGTGGCATGGCAACGCATTTCCATCGTCCGCATGGGCGTCGAGGACGGCGTCGGCGGCGACGTCCGCCCGTCCGTCCTTCACTGGAAACCAGCCCGCGCCGCTCAGTGTTTCGCCTGTTTGCGACGAGCGCCGCGCGCGAGGACGCCGGAATTTTCCGAGTCGCCCCTTCGTCCTCGCCCCCTCGCCGTCCCCGTGGCGGCAGCGCGACGCGCCGTCTACGTCGGCGGCGGCGGCGGCGCGAGCGATTCGCTCAGAAATCGAGTTTCTGACGGGGAGAATATTCCGCTTGCGACCTCTCGCTCGCCGTGCAGGGAAGCGGGGGGAGGGCGGACGACGGACGCGCCGCCACCGCCGCCGCCGCCACCGCCGCCGCCTCTGTCCTCACCATAACTTTCCGACCGTCCGCTTGCTCTCTCTCTCACTCACTTTTCCTCTCTGTCTCTCACTCTCTCTTTTTTTCACTTTGCCTCTCGCATACACATTCACTTTGCCTCTCTCTCTCTCTCTCTCTCTCTCTCTCTCTCTCTCTCTCTCTCTCTCTCTCTCTCTCTTACTCTCTCTCTTACTCTCTCTCTTACTCTCTCTCTTACTCTCTCTCTCTCTCTCTTACTCTCCGTCACACTCCGCGGCGGCGCACGGCGTCGGCTACTCAGATGCTGAGTGGAATTGTCCCTTGTCTGAGTGGGCCCCTCTGTGTTATCACCTTCTCTTGCAACTGCCGTTATCTTCAGTCTTATTGCTGCGTCGTCGGGGATGCGACAGATGTCACGCGGATTCAATATCGGCTTTTTTGGCACCTGATTGCCTTCAAAGATGATGCGTCCGTGTCTGTTTTTTTCTTCTTCTTTTTTTTTACTTGGAAACGGTTTGTGCGTCAGTTATTGCCTCTATAGTTGGCATCGTATGAGAAATAAAAATATATTTTTCTCATCGATTTCCTGTATTTTATTGTTCTTTTGAATATATCACGAATACACCACATGAATAACTAGCATCCGCGTTTATCATTCATTTGTTGACAGTAGTACTATTTTTCATGTCCTTAATTGAATATTCAAGCTGCTCAGAGCTGCTTTCACAAGCAACGTGAAGTAGGCAATGACAGCAATATTTTTTTTTCTTTCTTGCTTCCAAATACACACCATCACTGCCCTTAAGCATCCAACCGTTTGACAATTTATACGTCTCTAAGGTGACGATCGTGACCCTTCATTTCCATCTTACAACTCGATACTTCTCCCCGAGAAGAGAAATAACACCAGACCTGTTTTAATCTCGGAGAGTCCCACTCCTCACTTCATTCGGCCTCTGTCGCCCTTGGCAACCAGCGCTCAAGCTCCCAGGTGCGGGAGAGGCGGGTGCAAAGAAACAACGTTGTTTTCTCAGCCTCCGGGCCCGCCGCCTTCACTGTCTCAAACACGGTCGTCCTTGACCCCGGGAACGCAGCCAATATAAACGCCACCTTGACAAACTGACTTCTGCCATTACCCTGCTCACGCCTCCATTCTTCCAATACCGTTCCCCTGCCTTGCGTTTCGTCGCTGCTATCCCCCTCACGACACTTTCCCTGTGATACTTGCAAACTACATACTTTACTTCAGTTGTGTGCATATATGTTCAATGTATATATTTTACCTTTAAAAACCGTAAAAGAAGTTTAAAAATCTTTTAAAACTACTACTCTCTCTTCCCTTACCCTGGATTTCCCTATGCAAATATCTAAACATCCTATACAGCTCGTCACCACGACCTTAATTATCGTAATACATACGTCATACACTACCACTCTCATCCTGCCAATTTTACTCCACTTCCCGATTAGATCGAATTTTATCCTTCATAAGCGGAAGTCTTTCCATCTCCTTCGCTCCTAATTCCTTTCAATTCGCGAACTGTTCGTCGAGAATTATCCCGCAATATCCTTCCATAAAACGTTCCAAAGAAAACCCCAACTCTGTACCACAATAATTATTTCTCTAGAGCTGCCATCACTATAAATGCTACTTGATCAAAAAGGAATTTACAGCTAAATATATTACTAATTACACCGTCTATTCCAGAGCAAGTAAAATCAATCCCAGAGCATTCTCTATACAATTGTATGGTGTTCACAAACACCAATTTTCTCCACTAGAGTCTTCCCATGGACAGTGGTTACAAGATATCAATCTAAAAAGGATTTGCTATCGATTCTAACATCAGAAAGGAGCATTTCTCACATTTTACAAAATAATCACCGCCATTGAGCCTGTAGCGTCGGATAGTGTCGATAGAATGCGGTTTATAATACGTAATTTAATTCCACATACTTCCCATTAAAAGTCTCTTTAAAAACATACTATTTAATAAATTGTACATACTTCTAATTCGTATTTGTTTTCTTTACATTTAATTTACACTTTCAAATATGAGATATGAATTACTTAAGTTCTTAATGTCCGTATTTCTGGAATTGTCGAATAGTGTCAAAAACAAAAGAAAGAAAATGCGAAGACGCTGTTGTGTAATTATTTAAGAGGCCCATATCAATTATGTCGTCACAAGATATAATTTGGTAAGACCTTAACTAATTGCATCCAACGACCTTACCTTAACTAATTATTACCTTACGACCATTGAATCGTCTTGTTTGTGAATACCGATACGGCAATTATCGTTTTGATTCTGCAGAACAGTCACTATTTTATTTGTATGTGGGAAACAAAATTGTCGATGGTGTAAGCATTAGAAGAATTAAAAGTATCACTATCAAACGTTTAGAAATATCGACTGCGTAAACACTAAAAATGACGCAACATTCCCAAATGACGCCACATTCCCAAATACCCCCAACACTCGGGGACCTCCCAGCCCTACACGAAGGTGCCCGCGCCGCAGGCATCGCTCCGCCGCAGCCCCTACCTCTCCTAATTTGAGCTCGCCGCCGCCGCCTCCAGCGCCGCCACCGCCGCCGCTGCCTCCGGCGAGGAGAACGAACGCTGGCCGTCGAGCTGGCTGCGGGGAGGGGCGGAGGCCGCCGTCGCCGCCAGCGCCGGGGCTCGCGTCGCTAGGCAACGGGGACGCCGCCCGGCCGGCGCTCCTCTCGACCACCCGCTCTCCCGCCGCCGTCCCCGGTGCGCAATGGGCCGAAACGCGTAGTAGCGAACGGAACATCAATGCCGCACATCGCAGCCCAATTCGGAATCGATGCAGAAGGTTGACCTGTTTACAAAATACGAACGTATTTTATATCCAATCAGAAAGCCTCCGACCACACACTCGATTTACACACGAAATACTTTTTCAGGAACTGTAAGCTGTTGAATGACTGAGTATCGTATGTCGGGGATGGCGCGTCAAGTATATTTTGGTCATGAGTCCCACGAATGATTCGACTGGAGGTGGGTGGCAATGTTCTTCCCACGATGAATCGTGAAACCCGGTGTCGATTATGCAAATCCAATATCAGAATCAGACCTGGTACGAGTAGTACTACCCAATGTCTTTGTTGCCGACCTACACATTGTAGAATTTCTTGTAGAGCGACTTGCAGAGTTTCCCGTCGCCAGGTATCTGCTTCCATTGAGACAGTCTCAGCTGGGACCAGCCCTAAGCGCCTGTTTGGTCTCCAGAAATGTGCGGTAGTGTAAGCGTATGTAAGTGTAAGGGGATGGGGGAGAGGTAAGCAGCGGCTGAATTCGACCTATCTCTCTAGATAGTGTCTAAAATTAACCACCGCCGGGACTCGAACCCTAGCTCACCCCGGTCAGAAACGCTGCAGTAGCAACGGCTGTCACTGAGTCGGCTGAACCTTTTCAATTCGACGACAAGCTAAGTCGAATTTCGAATTTTACCTGAAGTGAAAAGAGCTGAAACGTCTTCCTCGGTTAAGCAGAGATAAATATGGCCAATTTCCCCTGAGAGCGATTTATCATTCCATGAGATGTGTGTAAATATCCCCTCTGTTAGCGGTCACTTCACCGCGGCCAGAAACACTTCGTGAATTAACCTTTATTAATTGGTCAAAACTTTTGATTGATTTCCGATTTTGATCCGCAACATTGTACCGCGCCATTGTACCATATGATCCGTAACATCCGTAATGGTTAGGCGGACAAGCAGGCCCTATAGCCTGAGCCTCGTCATTACAGAGTCTCAGCCAGACGGAAAATCCATTGTCGTAGTACGTAAACATTATCGTCAAAACAAATAATGTATCTTAAGAAAAATTAGTTTTTGCAAGTCGTACAATCAAAGCGTGTGTTAAAACTAGGAACTAATTGGATCTGAATATATCACTAACACGATCTAAAAGCTTTTATTGAACATTTGTGTACCTCTGAGTCTCTTTTGCTTTTATAAGCATTAGATGACAGTAAAACATATATACAAAAAATACATGAAATCTGATTGTATCATTCGAATATGTAATACACGTCTTTACCTCTAAAGATAACTATATCTTCGTAGATAGTCTTCCAATGTAACCCTGCAATTTTACTATACATATTTATATTGTTTTTTTATTAGGAATGGGAAATGTAAGACAACTTTAACGCCATGTGAATAAATAATTATTTTTTCGTGAAACTCAATATAGCCTCCTATACATAACTTCAAATCCTAAACAATTACGTTAGTTTATTCCTGACATATTTGAGGTAACTGGAGAAATATTAACGATTAAGATCTTTCCATGTAATATTGGTACTATGGATATTGCATTTGTCATTTCTTCCATGCTCATTGTGTGCTAGTGTTGATTTCGTGTATAGTGGTGGAACACGAATCCCTGGCACGTTAAGTGTAAGTTTGTTGTAGACATTTATAATAGATGACAAATAGGGAGAATCCCGTCAGTTGATGCCGGCGCATGCGCAGTACAAATTTTCCCAGAATTGTGTTACGTTTTTCAAATCCACGACTTGCAAAAACTATTAATAAAGACTATTATTATTATTATTATTATTATTATAAAAAATGGAATTCCTGTGGTTAGTATTGTCTTGTTTTTTTTCCTTTATTTTTTTGTCTTTATTTCCCCCCCTCGTATATAGTAAAAGACGGTATGAAATTGGTGATGGTCCCAGTTTTGCTTAGCATTTTCGAAAATTTTAACACAAAAAGCATTGCAAAAGTAAAAATTTGATGATAGTGATTTTTGAAAAATGAAATTTATTCTAAAAAATTAGATATTTATATTAATATACGTACATTTTTTTTTAAAAAAATAAGTTTTCTCCAAATTTTTGCTTGCAGTTAATGTAATTTAATTTTTTTTCAAATATGTCTCCAATTTCTTCGTTTTCCCCAGATAGTGTAAAGATCGCTTAAAATAACTGTGAAGGTCTCATTCTCGTTAATCTTGCTGAATTATTTAACATGACTTAAGTTAGAAATAGTGTCAGAAAGTATGTGCTGTTGTAGTACCTCTAGTTCTTTTGTTTTTGTCTTTCCTCTTCTTGAAAATTAAATTCTATACTATCGTGTTTATAGTCTACTAGGCCGGAATTCGGGCCCACAGTGCGTCACGACGCGTGGGCGAACGAACCCACCGTCGCCGCCCCCGCCGCCCCCGGCGGTCGGCTGCACGGGCGGCGGCGCTTCGCCAAGGAGAAACGTGTTACCCCAATACAATTTCAGCGGCCACCCCCTCGGGAATGCACGCCCCCAGCCTCCATCCGTATAACCCGATGCTGTCCACTCCGCTGGTACACAGATTATAGTGACCGCGGTGAGCCGCCGCGAGGCGCTTCGAGGTGGGAAGTCACCGCCCCGAACGCTCAGAGAATAAAGATCGACTGACCTTCGGAGATTTGGGACGTGTTTTTTTTCTTTCTTTCTTTTCGGCTTTTCCATTTTGTGTAGCTTTATTTTTTTAAGCCATATAGAATTAATTTAGAGGGCACAATGATGAAAATCGATTACGTCATTTTGTGGGGGGTTTCGATAATTTTTCTAAGTCAATAATTAAAAACTCATGTAATTACTGACAACATTTGAGTTTGCATTATGTATTCTGTTCTGAGCAGTCCGAAGGAAATGTGCTGCGTCTCAAGTTACTCAGTTAACATTTTAGTGTTTATTTTATTCGTTCATTCATTCACTTGTTTATTTCTTAATTAATTCTGCGTCAAAGACAGTAAAAAACGACATGCGTGACGTGCTACGGGGAAAATGTAGACTGTGCACATTGTTCTAATTCTGGAAACCTTACCGTATGCCATATACAAGTTGAATTCTGAATACATGTATTCACACAAATACAGTTTACTTACAAATGTTTATTCAGAGCATAAGAGTACAGAATACTAAACGATGTGGAACATGCAATCTTCACGTATGAAATTAATGGTTTTCTTATTAAGCACTTTTATTTATTTAATAATAATTATTTACTTATTATTTACCATATATGTACAACATGCAGAAGATGACTATAAATATAAAACTGAAGGTAAATTATTATTCAAATCTCTTTAAAAATTAAATGTACTGGTAAATTAGTATTGAAGAACATACTACATAAGATGGAAAAAATTGCTAAACGCGTACGTTAGACCGAGATAGTTTTAGATTATTACAAGTGACGACCTTGTCCTCCGTAGGAGGGCCGACGACTTATCGTTTGGGAGCTGCAACTCTGCGTTACCTAAAAAACAATTTTAAGTAATTACACTCTTTTAAAGCTCGTTTTAAAACAGTTTTTATAATTGTTATTATTAAAAGAACTCCTATTAAGTCTGTTAGTAATGCATACTCCTAAACGAACTACTTACTAAGCGTGTGATACCTACAATTCAACCACGACTTAAAATTCTAAAAGGGGCAGCTCATAAACAATATGACAGTGATAAACATTGCCGCGTTAGTGTCATAATAATGACATAATGACATTTTATATAATAATGTGACGTTTGATTAAAATGGATTAAATTTTTCCATGAACATAATATAATGAACTTTTCTAGAATGTGTAATAAATTATAACTATTAATATTGTACCAATGATGATTCATTATCTTGTACTCGACTTCTCATTCCTTCACTTCCTAAAACTCTTCTTATTTTCTCTCGGTTGACTATTTTGCTCTTCGGGAATGTTACTAATAATTTCTAATATTTTCACACAGAAATATTGATAATGCCCATCGAAAAGTACTGATTTTTCTGAACTATTATCTAAATAGTTACAACATTGTTATAAAACTATATTTTTAACAAACGTTAGTGAATAAATACGTCTTTCAAGCAATCGCGTTCGTTTCGTTTCTTAATTGAACAATAATCTTGTTACACAAACTTAAATCTTTCTACAAACGCAATCAAATCTGTTCATTTCGCGAGTTCTGAACAAACACGGCAACAACGGTTATCTATTTCTCAGTATTTCTGCGCCCGAGTGCAGCGGAAGGGAAAACGCTAGCTGCTCTTAGTGCTGTTTACTTCCCTCGAGAAGCCCTTCTCCCCTCCGTTGTCTGCCGGACGGACGAAGATAAATTCCCGCAGTCACCGGTCGCGACCCGCTCTATTTGTCGACGATCCTTGAGCTACGGATAAAAGGAAAAACGAAGAGAAATGTCGTTTGCCAATCTGCCCGTAATCTAGCACGTTCGGATGCCTCGTACTGAATTTTTCTCACATGGCAAGGTAATGATGGTGAACACTCTTCATCTGATGAAATCAATGGAATGGATTACTTTCGTTGTTGGTCCTACAATATAAAGTATATAGATATATAGTCGCATTATTTGCACACAATGTAGCATTGTAATGTTTTCTCATCTTAGGGGATTGGAGGTGATCAGCTAATGGATTAGCTTTCCCCTAATGATGGATTAACAAAATGAAACTTATAATTAATAACTCCCTGAGACAAGGCTCAAAGCCAACTATTCATGTCTGACATGTCTCTGTCTATGTAAGGTCGCCGAAGGTAATTTGTGAAGATAAAAATCACTTACATAGGATGATTTTAGAAAAGGAGATAAACAACACTTTACTGAGAGCAGAGTCAAAGAGTAAAGATAATTTTGTAGTTATTCCTCACAGAGAATTACTATTCTTCACTCTAATCTTAATATTCAGAGAATATTCGAGGTTATTGCAACGATCCAAGTAATCCATAGACCAGGGGATGCCTTGGTAATCTTAAGTTCTGGGTTTTCAATATTTTACACAGTATATACAACCAAGAAGGTAAAGGAAGAACTCTTGAGGCTTTTAACTGATAAATTCATTAGTTATTACATTCCGAATTTATTTTATTAACACGTTACAAGCTAACAATGGTTGACTCGTCATGAACATGTATTTTTCTGACCAGACGTGCTGTCAGCAAGATCGAAAAGAGATCTTTTAGATGGGAAATATCATTAACTTAACAAGTTCTCATAAGAAGTGGGAAACATTCCGAAAGTAATACGTCAAAATTGATTTTAGCAGTCGCCCCAGTTTCAGCATAAGGAAAAGGGGTATCCGTATCCTTACCTTCACTAGACGTATAGAATGAATGACATACATATGAAATGTAGACATACCTGCGATTACATTCATCAATATCAATTAAAGTAGTTCTTACGTATACACAAGAGAACTAAAAGTCACAGATATCCCAGTTCTAGATATTTAGTAGTCTCTCATGATGTATTTAATATACATAGTTTTATTTTCGCTTAAAATAATGATTTTAGGCATTACGCATTCTTACAACATTGTTGGAAATATTATTATTCAGCCAGAACAGTCATAGAATCATCTCTCAAACGAAAGATATATTTAAAGGATATTCGATAATCGGCCGACTTTTGAAAGTAAAGAGTAAGATCGCTAGTGGTAAGTGAAGTCTTTCTTAATGTAACGCTACGACGTCTACCTGACGAAGAGTTGAAAACTCTCAAAGCAAATGAGATTAACTACCATCTACAACTCTCATTTCACATAGACCTCGTTACCACCACTTTCTTGATTAGTGAGATCGCCATTATCTGTACTCGAAAATAGAACCTCCTTTCTACAAGTTTTAAATTACTACTTAAGTTACTATCAAATCATTCCTTTAAATATTTACTACAAAGAATATTAATGACAATATATACATATAAAAGGAACAATCCACACTATACGTTGTACAATTTCAGAAATACACATCTGGCTCATTAGTATTTAAACAAACTACGCCAAAATAAACATATCGGTTAGTGTCGAGATGAACGGGCGTGCAAAAAATTCACAAAAAAGGCGCAGAATTCGGTCGCGTGGTCACATTCGCTGCACTTTGTTAGCCTTTTAATGCCATTAGGGCCAAGATAAACGGCAACTACGAGTGAAACTTTAAAGGAACACTGAAACTTTAAAGTCTCAAGGCAGGGGGTGCTCCGTAAATGTACCTTTTAACGCAGGCGCGAGGGTTGTGTGGCGAGCCGAAAGAGGAGGTACAAAACGAGCGAGGGGAACGGTAAAAGAAAAGGAAATTGCAATGAAATTTCGTTGCCCGCAAGTATCTTACGCGACCCCTCCTTATGAGAGGGCCCTCATCGCCACCGTGTATAGAAGAGGCGGAGAGAGGAGGCCTTGGAACAGAAACCCACCGCGGTCGAAGGTATTTCATTTTGGTGGCCTTGACTCTCGAAACACGGAAGCGGACGTCCGCAGGTGCAGAACGGGGGCGGGGCGCGCTGAAGCGAGAGAGACGTAGCGGGTGGGGGTGGGGAAGGGGGGTGTTTCACGCGAACACGCTGCGTTTTTGCGCGCGATAGCAAGTTCCCCGCAGCCTTCCACACCCGAATTTAATGAGGCACAAAATGAGTGGAGAAAGCCACGCCTTCCAGATGGTTTATTTCGACTGGAGGCAATTTACGTGCGCTTTACTGCAATACCGCACTCACAAAGACGTCACTTCTCTAAATTAAGACGCACAAAAAGCCTCTCTAGTGTCAGAGTTGGAGATATTTTTACCGGCGACCGGCCTGGGAACTAACTGTTCGCCGAAACACATTCCTCTCTTCTTCAAAACTATGTGTGCAATTTGTGTAAATTTAACCAGAACATGCAATCGTGAGTATTGTGTTGCAATCATTATGATGGCTGTGATTGACATGCTGATTCACCACCAGTTAAGAAGTCTCAGTTGTGAAGGTCACGAATATCGTAATGTATTATTCTGTTACTTCTAGTAATTTATCGTTTTGTCAGTTTCCTTTCTAGACCATTCCTTTTCATGCCGTAAACAGACGTCGACAGCTATACATTCTAGAGAGACGTGTAACACGCACATTTCTACGAACGAGGTGATAAATGAGCTGTTGAAATTGTGATTGCATAAAACATATGTACATCAGAGACTGTTTAAAATGGTTAAAATAGCTTTTCAGTTTTTCTCGGAAATTTGTGTGCAGTGTAGTTTGAAATCACTAAGAAGTTTTATCTGAGATTCAGAACAAACGTCTAATACAGTTTGAATTACAAATTTTAAAAATATGAGATTCATAGGAAAAATTAAGATAAAAAATGATTGATTTCATTACGACGAATGTGCGAAATTTTTGCTCCATCTGTCAAAGTTGTATTTAGATATGTTGTACAATAAGTTTTGGATATTTTCTTCTTGCATGTACTGCATAATGAAATTATTAATTTTTGTTTACTTTTGTTACTTGTTTTTATATAATATTTAATGTCTACGATCACTAACATCTTTAGTATTGTTTTAGTAGAAATGTATTAATAATTCGAGATAAAACCTACGTCACCTAGTGTAAAAGCGTTTCTCGCTGTTCCCAACTAGTTTAATTAATCGTATTCCTTTTTATGGAAAACGTATCTTGTAACTAACAAGATAATGTAACTTCTTAAAAAGATTATTTTAAAGTCAAAGAAAACGTATAGTCTGTAGATGGTGGTATTGTATTTTTAGTTCACTTCTTTCCCCTTCGTGACAACTGATTCAACATTTTGATAATTTAACATGTTCCATGTCACTGTTCCCCTCGCATAACAATCGTGCATAACTCACAAACGAAATGTTCTAGGTTTTTAAAATGTGACTTTTTGTAAGGCGTGAAGCAGCACGAATAACCGAATTTATGTTGCTCAAGTCCCGCATTTTGAAGACAAAAAGACTTATCAACTGAAACTTTTTACTTTTCCGTATACATACGTATATACGGAGCAATATAAGTAGATACCAAGATACCAATTTTATTTTTGAAACTCTCGGTACACTCTTGGTACTCTTGGCATTACAAAAAATATAATTATTTTGGCTTGGCTTTAACGTTCTTTAGATTTCTTCTATCGGCAATTTGCTCACATTATTATATTTATGAATACATGTGCATAAATAATGAGAGTTAAAATTTCCCGATATCTCAACAGTTTACTGTAAAAATGAGCTAAAAATGTCGCATTTTAAGAAACGCTCAAACGCAATTTTCTCAAAAACAGTGCAACATTTTTTCTTTAAACTTTTCGAACGGATAGTTCTAATTGCAGTCTTTAATATGACGTAAAATTCATTTCGGGGAATATTTTTTTTTTGGTTTTTTAAAAATTACTCAAATGTAATTTTTTTGAAATATCTCTCACGCCGTTAATGTACACATTTTCAGCTATTTGTAAACACTTTTGTATTTGTGAGTTAAAGTGCTTGAAATTACGTTAAATGTAGTTTTTCGAAAACTCAAAATTTTCTGCGAAAAAAACTACAAATTTCGAATTTACAGTAGCACTTGAGCCCTTAAAAATGGCACTGAAAATTTTTCAAAGAAGTTTGCCATTTAGGACGTGATTTTTCTGTTCCTTAATATTCTTAAAATTATATTTACAGTCTAGTATTACAAAACTGAAAAAGTAAGAAAATTTCAAAAAATTGTACTTTGGGTGAAGATATATGGCAGCTGGCAAGAGTAGGTGGCAAGTTTGTCAAGCTAGCCGAGATCAAGGGAAATAGAAAAGTAATACGGGAAAGTCTGTGCCATATTATACCACCACCACTAGTTGATTGATCTATTCGAATGCATTGTAACGTATTTGGGTATAGCGTAAAATAATTTTTGAATGCGAATTATTTTGAGATATGAATACGATTTAGTGATATTCAAGCCATGAGATAATTAGAATATCCAAAATAAAGGGTAAGATGTGTTCTGTATTGTCGCGATATGGCTTTCCGGCCCTCGCGACACGCTGCCGTCGGCAAGTGACCAGTTGTCATTTGCCGACGCCAGCGATCCGAGGCTATAAAATGGCGAGGGCTTCGCACCTCGCCCCCTCTTATTACACGTCCACCTGCCGGAGCCAGCCGGAGCCATGCCACCCACTCCCAGGACGTAGGGTCCACTACGCGGGTAAGTGAATTTATTAAAATATAATTAAAATATACTCTCTTTTCTTCCTGCACGAGTTTGTGGGGTCCTCCCTCTCCCCCTCAACTCGCGACAGTATATTTTGCACTAATTTAATTATGTGGTACAATTGCGGTACGGACGGGCAGACGGACGAACGGGCAGATGGTCGGACGGGCGGACGGGCGGGCGGACGGGCGGACGGGCGGACGGACGGGCGGACGGACGGACGGGCGGACGGACAGGTAGACGGATGGGAAGACAGATGGACACACGGATGACAGATTAATTGGCAGACGAAGAGTCATATGGTCACGGATGGACAAACTGGCACACGGCCTTTGGATATGAGCATGTTATTACCTATAAGTAAAGAGAGAGGAACTAAAAATCCTAGGAAATTCGGAGCTGGTGTACTACCCGTTGTGTATTTTAAATTTGTGAACGAATACAAATTCTTAAAGTTGACATTTGAGCTTAATTGCCAATAAAAGAAAATCACGACTGCTGATGAATCATTTGATAAGAAGAAATATTCTCTCCGGTTGTATAGAATCTATCCTTCGACCAAAGAATTACAGTTTTGATTTGTTGGAACAGGTCTCGACATAACAAATCTCTCTTCTCACAATGTAACGAAATGAAACGGTTCAGGAAAACCAGCGCATATTAACTATGTTACTAATTTGGAATACTCACAGACGTTGAAAGAAAACTATCCAGTTCGTAATTTATTGATATGCGTCTTTAGTTTTGTTAAACGGCGAGGAATTGGGGGAAATCCAAAAAACAATTAAAAAGTTTTCAATTTTCAACGAAAAATAGATTTTTGATTGTTTTACTCCATCTAATCCCGTGCTGCGTGTTCCACTGAATTCTCATTTTCAGTGCGTGACTGACTACAACACAGCTGGTGTCCTGTGATGACATGCGTGGTAGAGTTATCCATATAACTATGCGAAAATAGTGGATAAGGATAAGACAGAGAAACAGCAAAGAAAGATTGCGAGAGGTCCTGGGCCCATTTAATAAGGTATTGCTCTGGCATACATCTGGTGCTGATCGAAGAAACCACAGAAAACTTCTGATCAGGGCGGCCTGACGCTAAATTTCTCCTCGAGACAGCGCAGTGGTTGAATTCAACCTAGATGCATAGGTAGTGTCGAAAATGCTGACACCATCACAACCATCTCGAATCCTAGCTTCCCGGTCAGAGATATGCTGGTAGTAGAGACCGAAGCAACGTGTCATTACACGTCCATGTGTCGGTGCCTTCACTCGTTAGGAACACACATATTAATTCGCCTGTACCCATTTACCCTGTCCTACCGCTTTCTCTATTCCTCTGAGCCACGTCTTTCAGAATACACCGCGCAGTTAGTTCCGGATCATTTAGCGCGTGGCGCGGCGCGGCGCGGCTTGGGGCCATCCATCATTCCTGCGCACCGCGCCGCCTTCCTTTCTCCCTTGCAGCGGCCAGGCGCATTCTTCTCTCGTTTATCAGAGAGCGCGTGACCACATTTGTGTGGATTCCGGAGGGGTGTATTATTACACGCGAGCCCCTCCCGCTGCACTTGCTGGGAGTCAGGTTCAGATCCGGGGTCTCATCACCACCACCACGCCGGCCTCCGGCGCCGTGGTCGCGATGCCGCCCGCGCCTTCTCTATTGCCACCGACAGCAGTGACTCGTAAAGCAAAGCATTGCCAACTGGCCTCGCCTCCACTTCCGCCCCACCGTTCAACGATGGCATTGCTGCCAATCGAGCCGTTCCATCTGTGTCTCCCTGTTCACATCCTCGTCCCCGCACCCGTCCCTGTCCCCGTCTCTCACCCCATCCCCGTCGCCACTCCACAACAACCTTCTCGTCAACCAACCCGTTCACCAGATCCCAGATCCCTGCCAACGCGTCCATGTCCCCACCTGCATCCGCGTGCCGGCCGTCCAGAATCATGACCACGGCACCATCCACATTCACCTTCACTTTCACATCCCAACCTATGTCTGTGTTCCTGTCCTTTTTCACCGACACTGACCTACTCCCTGTCCTCCTCGTCCACGCATCCACGAACACGTCCCTACCCACGACCTCGTTCTCATCATCATCATCTCCTTCCTTTATTTCCGTCCACGTCTCCCTCCTCATCCCTCTCGACGCCACCATCCACAATCTCTTCGTCATCGTCGTCCTCGTCCTCGCACCTCTCCTTCCTCCCACGCCCATCCTCTCCCGCGTCCTCGCACCCATCCCACGTCCTCTTCACCGCTGCCGCTCCCTCCACCGCCTGAGCCGGCGCGTCGCCACCGCGATCACAGCGGGTTTCATTCTCCCGGTGGCGGCGCCGCGCGGCCGCGTTGTCACCCTGCAAATCCCCTCGAGGCTCGCGTGGCGCGAGGAGCATTGACGCCGCGAAGCCTCGTTGGGCGCGCGAGAAAACGACCGAAGTGCCTTTCGGGCGTTCCGTTCACAACGGAATAGAAAGTAATTGCCATCATTGTTCCGAAAGTACATATTGAAATTAATTCATTATAATTTGCTTATAAGAAGGCAAACGTTGACCACCAAATTTAGATGTGAATTTATTTAACATTTATTTTGGTTTGATTCTTATTTTAGTGTTGTTCCCTTCAGAATGGAAAAGAAAGTAATTGCATTATTCCGAAAGTACATATTTAAATTAATTCATTATAATTTGTTTATGAGAAGGTGAATTTATACTACGATGAGAATTTATATAAAATTTATTTGTGTTTGATTCTTATTTTACTGTTGTTCCCTTCAGAATGGATAAGAAAGTAATTGCAATCATTATCCCGAAAGTATATATTTAAATTAATTCATTATAATTTATTTATTTGAGAAGGAAAAATTACAACACGATGAGAATTTATTTAAAATTTATTTGGTATCATCTTTACTTTACAGCGCATCCTATTACTTTACCATAAAATACTTTTGTGTTTTCCATCACTGTAGGCGGTGTCTTGGAGGTGTCCTCAGACCCGGCGTTATCAGGCAAAAAATCTATTCTTGTATTAAAGACGAAGTCGTCGACTCGTACGAATCGAATTTTCCAATGAGAAACATGTTCGCGAAAGCTTAAGAAATGGCCCATTCTTCAGGATATCACTGTCAGTCGTTATGACAATGAACGAACAATATTATGATTTGAACAAATATTAAATGAAGTTGGTGTTAGCACAGAAAAAGTGCAAAAATAAGTTCATTCACTATGAAATAAATTCATGTTAATTATAATTTTCTTTGTCTTAGGATCTCGTTTAATATATATTTAGCCTGAAGATTACGTTTCTGTATTAAGGCAGTCATTCCCAAATTGGCCGATATTGACTCCCTGACATCGATTTGCACTTTTTAGGGGTTGGTAGTTTCCATTTTAAAACAATTAACATACACCTTTTTCATGTCAGAGGTTTGAGAATACAACTCACTTATTTAAAATCAGACACACATTATTGTCAGTTAATTATGTGCTAACTTATTTTACTATTTTTTGGTATTCCTACTATCACAATTCTAATTAGAAAAGTTATCTTGACTTTTATTTTTTGTCTAAATATGAGCCTTTTTCAATATATTCTTAAACTACATTGTCAGCAGAAATTGAAAGAAATATACGCAGTCTCCAGTCATTTCAAAAGGTGCCTAAGTTTTCTCATGTAACCTGAAACTCTAAAGTAAAGTATGATAAAGTCCAAAAACAATGAAACAGTTTAGAGATTGAAAATGCAAATATTTGAATGTATTAACTCATTTTTCCGATGATCACAGAAGATGAAAGGAAACTATTCAGTCTTCGGCCATTTCACCATCCAACCGTCGGTCAGTTTCTATGGTTTTGTTAGAAATTGGAAGACAGGACAAAAACAATTTACAATTTTGACTAAAAATGCGAATACTCATACTTGATTGTTATTCCGTCAATTCTCGTATTTCCTGTACCGATTAAATTATTACACACACTGCGACATCGTTTACGACAGAGCTAACGTCATTGGAAAGTAAGGTTCCAAGGACGATGCCGCTCGCCAATAGACATGGGCTTTTCATCTTCTACGTTAAGCAACAATACTTTTTTTGGTTAGTAAAGAACTGTTACCTGTGTATCTTTACGTACTACACTACGTTATATCAGTTTTCGTGAATACTGTTTTGTTAAAAATATTTAATTTATTTTCGTGTTACATGAGAGTATTTTATTTCTTGTTCTTGAGCAGTGTGCGTGCTACTTTTTGGAAAACATATTGTGAGGTTTAGTCCACTATCATTTTTTCTTTAGCAGGACACTAGTTTATTTATATTTTTATTTGTGTTTTTATTTTGAGTTTTCATTTCATATATGTAAAAATAAAAAAAAACTCTTCTGATATAAGTTCAAGTTGCAAATGTTAATCCTTTTTGCCGAACCATTCATATCTTTCAATTTCTTTATCAACTGAATATATTAATTTTATCATTTAGTAAGATATTTAATATCAAGTAATGTATCAAGTTTATTTTTAGTAGATAATGAAAATCACCGTGGTTGGCCAAAATCCGTAGAAATTATAGCAAATGGAGTTTGTAAACATAAAAAAGTAACTTTTCTCTAAAGAAGTGAAAGTATAATAAACTTTTAATCAAGAACTCAAGCAACAACATGACAGATATAATAATGCAATTATAAAGATCATCGTAAACTAAATTATATTCATTTTTTCCATTGTGTAAATGTATTAATCAAGGGATTGTATTTTTTACGTTGAAACTTCATTATTGGACAAGGCAAATTCTACAGTTCTTCTGCATTAACACGAACATTTCAGAATTCTCTCAAATAAAGATGGCAATTAAATTATGAATTAATATCTTATGATACAATTCATAAAACACAAACTGGTTCAACGCTAATGCAAGTCACGATAAAAGAAACTTAACGCGTAACTCTAATTCTGCTCACACGCCGCTCAGGAAAGTCAGATAAGATATATTTTATTACATGTCATAAGAAAATGCAACTAGTACGATGGGTATTAAGAACAAATTTCTTAAAAGGCTTTAGAATCATAGAATATTCCAACGCTAAGAACATGCGACCTCTTCGCTCAAACTCGGAAACCTTTTGACTGCCTTTCTGCGGCAAACGATTCGCTAACGTCCAATCGTAACCATACGGAAACGGTGGTCGCGCTCTCAAACGGAGCTGTAAGCTGTAAGTATAAGTCTTCCCTGGAGCTCTCTAATTTCAGACGAACGCCGATTGCCGTTTTCAATTCCGCTGAGCAAGTGTTTTGTTCGAGCTCACTCCGGGCGACGGAGGTTTCCGCGCGGGGCCGGGCCCTCAGCGACCGACTACAGGAGGAGAAGAAAGACTGCGTTCGACAGGCCGGAAAATAAGGTCCGGGACCCAATCTCCTGATTCCGCGGGGCCGCGCCGCGCCGCGCCGCGCCGCACGCGCTTTATTACTTGCGTCGTTGCACGCTGCCCTGCGCTCCGCGAAGCAACGTCTCCCAACGCTCCCCAGGGTGCGCGCTGGGCGATTGTCGGGCAGCGCGTTCTGCTGTTCTTGGGTGGTTATTCTTTGGCACTGTCGATGATGTCTCAAGTCGAGACCCCTAGTGTCTTGGGAATTTATTCCTTCTAGATTTGTAGTTTTCAATACACAACAGTGCGTTTTGTGGAACATTTTTACATTTTGTTGTACAGTACATATTGTTGTACACTCCTAATTAAGTACAACAAACATTAACATAAACCCTAATAATTCATTACATGTATAATTCATTATAATGAATAATTCTTACCTTAATGTATGTAATGTTTATTTGTATTTATGTACGTTAGTATTTTGCATTTGGGGTCGGATTAATCCTACTAATGGCACCTGGTGTTTCCAGGACGGTGGCCCTGTTTTCATTTATTATTCATGCCCGGGGATAAGGAAGACATGCGGCGAGAATTAGGTATTCTCATCACCGTATCTACCTTACTTGGCCTGCCTGAGCTCTTTTTCATCACGCAGCTTTATAATGCAAGACGATTTGTATCAGATAGCTGTACCTTCATTTTCCCCTGGCTGCTACAATAATATTTTAATATATTCTATTATAATTACTTATACGCAAGGAATGTCTCTCCACAGTAACACCTTACTGGTGGAAGTATGTGCATCAGAAATTGTGTTGGTAGCATGAGCTGCAGTTTGTAGCCAAAGAAAGCGTAAATTGCTTACTCACATCATCATCATCATCATCATCATCACGATAGATGTTGGCAGTGTTATCCTCTTACTAGTTTCCCAGCAATTTAATAGCTACCAACATAAATGCAATTGTTAATACGAGTATCTTAATATTCTTGGTGCGAAGAGACTTTTTTGGCACATGTACGAATAGAAATTATTATCAATATTAGAACATTGTCATATTTATGGACAAGCGTCATGTTTTGGAAATTATTACATTATAATTTTAATACATTTTATGCAACTCGTTGGTTAACACATTTTGAACAAAAGTGTTTTGTAGTTCAACATCATTGACACAAAAACACATTTTATCTATAATACAATATCCCATTTAAGTAGTTTTATAAGAAAAACTATTTGCAATATAAAATTAGTTTTTGATATTTCCTTGAAATTTTTCAAACTTTTGATATGATCCAGGACCTGTCCCAACAGTTTTCTTGGTTGGGCAATTCTGAAAACAGAATTCAGAGTTCGAAAACAAAATACATGGTATTACAAATGAAAAACGTAACATTTGACGTCGAGACGTCGTCAGTTCATGATAGAAATGTAAAAGAGTTTAACGCGATTTCTACGCCATTACTTCCTTGTACAAAACGTTTTCATCACAAAGTGGAAATGATTGTTTAGGTAACATTATATTATTTAATCGGAATTCAGTAATATATGGAATGCAAGTAGTCGGTGCTCAAGTAGTCGGTTCCTTGGCATGCCTTGGCCCAGCGCGCATCTGCGGGCAAAAAGTGCCATTGCTTATCGCTGCTGGGCGAGTCATCCCGAAGGGGGACGCTTGTTCACATCGGCTCTAGTTTAGTGAAAGGCAAGTGGCACGCAGGCAACTGCAGCAGGCCACCGTGGACACACTCGCCTCAATACTTACATTTGCGCATCCTTGTGTTTCACGTTAATTCTGAGTTCATGTAGTTAGATTGACAACGAAAATAACATTCTGATTTTTTTTTTAAATTACGTTATTGCGAGATGCTGTTACTCTGATAATTACTTTACAAATTATTTCTTAAAAAATACTATATATAAATACATCCTTTAAAATACGAGTATAGTATTAAATTAACAGACTTAAAACATTTTTTCACGAACATTTTGGTAATAATATAAATATTATATAATAAGTTTTTGTTTCTAAATTATTATATAATGATAATGCGTCATATTTTCTTAGAAATATATTTGAAAATGTGATCTAACGAACGGTTTGTGAAAGTCCAGTCTTATCGTTCTCTAAAACTTTAACCGTTTACAACGAACGCATTGTCGTCAAAGTTTCAGAGTCATAAAACATACATTTTCGTGAAAACAGTTTTAATGTCTTGGATACTTTTTACTTTGAAAACAGCATTCGGCAGAAGATTTTTTTCCTCAATCGTAAAAAGGTCACTTCCAGCCATAGCACCACGAGATAAAGACCGTGAATGTAAGTAACTAATCCTTCACACTTAATTTTTACGTTTATCGGAGAACATGATAAGAAGACGTAAGACGTAAAAGTAATAAAATATAATAAAATCGGGAATATAAATTGTAAAAAAACAACAATTTAATATGGAATTCAAGCAATAATCCCGAATGTGTTCATCACTAAGAGATTTGTGAGAATTTCTTATAAACAGTGATCAACAGATGTCAATATTAATGTGACCACAGTAATTTTGAAAATATGCAAATTGCAACACCATAACGTAGTCATTATTACATGAAGAGTAAAGATATATATCTAGCACAACTGAATTATTTCACATTTCATTAATTCTCAAACTAAATGCAATTTATATGAAAGTTTCATGAAATAAACCAAAAACATCATTTCTCCCTTATAAATAATCATTAATTTCATTTCAATGGGTCGGCCTAATTTCTCCATCAGCTAAGTTTAGCTCAAAATCAGATTGTCCTCAGTGTCTGCAGAGACTGCTCGGAAGATCATTTGTTAAGAGTCCCGACAGTGCAGGATTTTCGATGCAAGATGTACAGATTACTGGAAGAGAGTCGCTGCCTGGAGGAGAATTGTAGCGGCCGGCTGCTCTGATCGGTAGATTTTCGTGTTTTTTCCCGATCAACACTAGACAAATACTGTGCTCTAACAAACGAGCCACTAACCGCGCACAAAATATTTTTCCTCTCCTGTGTCCTAGCCTCTATACTTTCTGGCTCTTACATGTACAACGCTATTACGCATGCTGGAAGCTTACAGCTTGTCTCGACTAGGGCAGTGATTCGCCGGGGGAAATACCTTTAGGGAAAAATTAACCAGAAACCCAACGTGTAGGTCGTCGGCGGATCTCACCATCCAGAGCAGATGAACACCACCTCCAGACATAAAAATATCCACTACACTAACAACACTAATAAGAACAGCATTTGACATGCCGGGAATCATCAATCAAAAATTCCTATTATTACCAACAATCTCCTTCTCTATCAATTCTTAACAATTTGGGCGAATATTTAATTGATTAATGCGATTATTTCGCACCTCCGAGGGTAACAGCTGTTGTAATTAGTCCCATAAGTGTAATGCATGAGGGTCCCGAGGGGTAGCAGTGAATTTCACCGATTGGTGACGATATCGGGTGCCAACCTACACGGCAGTTTTCGGGTTTTCCCCAACCAGTTTAGCGGGGCACCGCCTCAGCCGACAAGCTCCAAGCTCTCGACTGATATCCATGAGTGGTAGTGCAGTGCAAGTTAGAGTAAATATTTTCAAGTAAGAGGTGGCGATAGGATAAGGAAGGAAAGATCGCGTGCGGTCCGTTTGTCAGGGTACTGCTTCGGCATTCGCTTGATGTTTATCGGAGATACCACGGAAAACTACAGATCAGAGCAGCCGGCCGCTAGAATTTTCCTCCAGACTGCGGGTGAATATCAACCTAGCTATCTGGCTTGCGACGAAAATCTTGCCACGTCGGGAGAACCGCCCGATCAGAGGCACTGCAGTGATCGGTTGATACCTCTCAGCCGGTGTTTTGGTCTGCAGAACGCTAGTCAAAAGTGACATAAGTTAATGCCCTAAGCCACCTCAGCTGGTGGCAACAATTTTTTTTTCACTTATTTTGCTCTGATTCTGCAGTTTTGTACCGTTCCTTTGTGCAACCTGCGTTTTTACGTGAGATATTGTTCACGTTTTTTTGAGTTACCAACCAATTGTGTCCAGAAGGCCATCAATTCACCGTCGATCCTAATTTCTCTCTCATCCCTGACATTTCCAGTGATTTATGCATTTGTGATCTCACCACTTGACATTCGTAGTGGTGAACGTGGGTTCAGTAGCGTTTTCCTCTGGTTTTTCCTGTATTTTGTGCACATCATTCCCTCATTGCTCTATAATGGCTACCACCCAAAACATCAAGACGTTGACTATTCTAGTACACCCTTCATAAAGAATAAATTCAATTTCATGACGATATTTCTTCCCAATATATAATATATCACTTGGCCTGGTACTATTCAATTTTCTAAAAAAATAGAATAGTAAATTTAACTTTTGCCGGCGAAGTACATGCTCCTTCCACGGCGAATTTACAATTTACATTAATTTCTGATGTGTGTGTATATATATATATATATATATATATATATATATAGAGAGAGAGAGAGAGAGAGAGAGAGAGAGATACAGCATAGTATTTCAAAAGTGTTCAATATCTTAGTAAATTTCTAAAATGTTCGTTATTGGATATGTCATCCAGAAAATGGGAATTGGACTTGTGTTGTTGCAGGGTTTTTCCCCCACAAAGAATAATAACGAATTTTTCTTTGAAAGAAAAGTTCAGATTTCCGTGATTACTGGCTTGCGGCAATGCCATTTTAATTTTGCTCTCGCACGATAATGAAAGGGAGCTTAATTAAATTCGTATTTCGTGGATTTCTAAAGAACAAATTGCCAGATTTTCAGTGAAACTACTAACTGCCCGCGATATTGTAGCTATCTGAAAATGGGTAAGAAATATATTTAGTCATAAAAATATATTGGACAATTTGAATTTGTTATTAGTAGAATACTATTCACAGTAATATCGAGAAAATATATTAATTAGCTCACTACTTGTTTACTTATAAATTTCACACTCCTGAATTGTACACGGCCGCACATCTGTAAACAAAAATATTTAACAACAAAATACAACTATTATTTTATGTTCTATTTAAAACATTTACAAATTATTTTAGCCTCAGACGTCCCGTAGCAACCACTGGCTTCTCGTGGTGCGATCCCGGGTTCGAAACCCGGCCTATGCAAAAATAGAGTTGTTGCTTTCCTTTAAAATCTTCGTTTCTGTAGCTGTGTGACGAAAAGCTCAGGGAGGCGGAGTTTGCTAGTTACGGTAAAGGTGATACGTCGTTTTCGCCAAGCTCTTACCCCCAAAGCGTGGTAATTAAACCAGGCATTAGAGAAACAGTTAACTTGCCGGCAAAGTCGAACAGTCGTCCCAAAATTGCCAAATACATGTTCAAAAATTTATTTTGTTAAACTTTTGTAAGTTTAACGGGTCAATAGGAGGTTGGAAACACTGCATGGTAGATAATATCAAAAATATAAGTTGACTATTTTCGATGACAAAATAATGCTCTTAGTATGCATATTGATTTTCTTACAACTTTGAAGTCTTCTGTTCATGATTTATTCGTAGGTGGTCGTAATGTTCCTAATAAACATGAGAACATATTGCGAAATAGAATTTATTCTTTTCACTCCTTCATGTCTTGCAAGAAGATTATATCATTATATAAAGTTGTTGAAAACGCAAATATTCGTACATTACTTTGTTTTCAATACGTAGTTCACACTTATGAATAAGTGCAATTAAAGCTCACATACTGTACACACCTCTTTCATTCACTTTACTAAACTTAGGTATGAGAATAATATGTTATGGATTTCCCATGGGAATATTTATAACTTACGTCCGCTCACCATTCGATCGTCTCGCCGGCGGTCTGTCTCATCATCCATCCGTCTCCATGTAAGTAAACTGTAATTGAAAATATTCAAATATTAATTCAACATTTATCTTTTCATTACAAATTATATCGCATTGCCCTAATTGCTACATTGTTTCATCGAAAATAAACAACTCCACAGAACACATAACTATCCTATTATCTCACATTGCTCCTTCATAGAGAAACTCTTACTATCTCCAAATACCATATCAGGTGAAATACACATTTAGGGAAAACCATTTTGGGCAGTCCATCACTCAGAAGTCAAAAAACAAATCCCTTTTCCTTCTGTCATAACCTAAAACGTTATAAAAACTATTCGCACGCATTACCTTCCCATCTTTCAAAAGTACTTAATTGACATTATCTCACAAAGCCTCTGCTGGGAAGAGAGATTTCCAATGGTTTTCCTCAATCGTTCCTAATGTGTAGGTATTTGATTTTTTATCGTTGCACTTTCATGAGTTATTCCTGCAGCGACTCCTAGGGTACATAGTGCTTAATTGTATTATCACTAGTGTGTTTTCTTGCGCAAATTTATAAGGCGAGTACAATCTACTGGTATGGCATCTAATGGGAAAACTCACTTAATCTTTTAACTTATCGCACGTCCTTGACATTTACATTAGAGGTCGTTATTTAATGCGCTTGTGGACTGTAAAGTTTCAAGTGATATGTTATTAGGCCTATCGTCTCGTAAATGTTTCTAGCATAAGTCGACTCATAAGGACGCGCACAAACGCTCAACATAATTTTAATGCTTATTTTCATACAATGTTAGGTTCCAAAATGGTTTTCTAAAGACAACCATTACAAACAAATATTAATTTCGTAATAAGAAATTAGAAGTGTTTTAATGGCCTGCTAATATGAATAAACTAAGGTTGCAATAATAAAATTTAAAAAGTGAATGAAACGTAAGATATTCGTATTGTAAGATGATGTATCAGGAAACATATTTCGTTCATAACTATTTTCAGATGCATGCCATTATTTGGTGTTCAAGGTTTCTTTCTACCCCCATTGTATTATCTCTTATTTGATGGCTGAAGCTCGTTTCATTATTGTAATTATGATAGTTGATTTACAGCACAGTTGTTTGACCAATAACAGAGAAAGGTAACTAACCAAGCGTTGAGAAATAATCATTGGTCATTATTCTATTGTTACATTTGATGTATATTATTATGCTCAGACCATCAGATGATGAAGGTAAACAGCTGTGGGGAGTATATAAATTCGTGTTTCTTGTAAGCCTCTCTTTATTAATCTAGGTATTTTACCATTACCGTGTCTCTTCATATATGAATCAGTGGTTTTCGTCAAAAATGACTTATGGGCGGGAATATATTTTCAACAAACGCCATAGTAACAACACACGACGTAGTAATCATACTCATCAGGTGACAGTATCAACAACTCTATACAAAAAATTCACTTATAATTCATGTACATTATTTTACAACAACTTGCCAGATGACATTAAACTATTAAATTCGATACAAAAGTTAAAGTCCCAAGTAAAATCCTTTCTGCTGCACATCTGTATCTATACAATTAGAATCTGTACCGAGCATCCAAAAAGGAAAGTAATATTAAATTTTAACAATGACATTTAATGTATTATGTTTTATTTGTATTGTATAATTGTAAAGAACCTGTGACAAGTATTATACTTCAGCTTCTGGGTCAATGACCCCCAACTCGATCAGGTTTCCGTCCAGTTTCCCTGATCCTCAAGCAAATGCTGAGATGGCCCCTTATTTTGCTTGAGGACATAAATGTAACTTCAAATTAACTTCTTCCCATAGCTCGTCACACAGTTTTTAACTGTTCTTGATGCATATAAATAAATAAATATTATGCTGATGAGAAAGGTACAGATGCACCTTGACGACATTTCATTAATAAAATCAATGTTGATGCTTACACTCAAAACTAACAACATTCTTCAGACCTGCGAAAAAATTTACTACCATGGCAGCCATCGAAGTCAAGGTTTCAAAGGTTCAGGTGTGAAATATTCAAAGAATTTTATAGTAGGATATATTAGCCCTCGAATTTGAGTAGTTACGTAATGATTGTAAGTCATGTGTTTTAGTTTGAATCATTTTAAAATTGTGAAGTGAGTCGTTCATATGGAGTTCCTAACTGAAAATCAAAATCTGTCATTGCGTCTCACTCCTCAGTTAAGAATCGACTTCCAGTTCCGCGAGGAACCCTATGGCACTAACACGCGGGGCCTCTCATGTTCATATATTTGTCACAATTAAGACGTTGGATTAAAAATAGAATGAAAGGAGTGAGAGAGAATTATTAATGCAAATTTCAAATTTGCACTTTGTTCTGACCGAGTAAAGTTGTGGATTAATATAGAAATGTTTATTTACGACATAAGTATCGAAAGACATATTATTACATTTAACGAACGAATGGATATTTAACAAACAATGCCCACAGGCAAGTTTTTTGTCGTAGTAGTAACTACCGAAGTCAATGTGGAAAGATCTGTAAAAGACACATTGTAATGTAGTGATAGAACACATGGAAAAGATGATAACTGCGACGATTATTGAACTTCACCTACCGCCAGCTTTGTTTCTACATTCAGATTTGTGGAATGTATTTGGTCTTGGCGTAACCAATGCCGCTTGGAAACCCTAGATGGTTATCCGCTGGGTGACTTTGAATACTGCATGCTAGCTGTCACGTAACCGTTCAATGTAAAAGTTTAACTGTAATAGATATCATTAACAGTAGAAAAGAGCAGCATGCAACTTGATGTAACGGGAATAAAATCGTCGTTTCACAATATACTACTTTTCCAATATGTTAAACTGGACATGGATTACCTATGTGAAAGCATTAATATGGGATTGGAATTTTTTAAATCTAAAAGATGTGAAGTAAAATGCCATCTAAAATATAGGTTTATTCCATTTTCTTTATAGTTTCTTCAATATTACGCTTTGTGATGTATATTCATATGCCAATTGCAATTTTTCATTTTTATTACTAGTGCCGTACGTTTTGCAAAGCCTATTTAATCCAGAGAATATGCGCACGAAAGCATAAAATGTCCACCTCTCAAAATAAATATGTATGTAAAGTTGGGTTATATAATTTGTACTTAATAGTTATTTGTGCCCTTCCCATCAAAAACAAAATATATCAAACCGCTGTCTAAAATGTAGTTGATTCATTTGATTCGTAAGTTATATGTTCATTCGTAAGTCAGTAGAATTCATTGAACCGATTAGATACTGAATATAAAACAAAAATTTACATTGGTAGATGCACATTTCTCGTAAATTATAATTAAATTATTATTTAAAGAAGAAACTATCGTAATCATATTGCGGTTATCATGTATGTATAAGTACTCTCTTTATAGTTCGCGGCATCGTCAGCTGTATTCCACGGGTGACGATTTATTTGCTTCACTAATATTCGATATACGAGTATACAGTTATCGAACCGTGAGCAGAATACTCTTTGGCCAGATGAAAACTGAACAATAGATAAAACACGTCAGCGTGCTTCGGAGTTGCTCTACTTAAGTGAATTCTTATTCTAAAATTATCACACGTTGTTGGTATTATGTTTTGCAGCCTTTCGGGGTAAATTATATATCAACATGATTGGTAAGTAAAGTGACGCACAAACGAAGCAATATAAGAAACTTTTCAGTCAATTTTAAAAATATTTTAATACGTACATTTTACTATCATTCTGATAAGCCCCCAATAAAGAACTAACTGAAATGTTGGGTGTGGTTTTCTGGTCAAGTAAACATACGAATGATAGAATTTCACACAAATAATGCATTACTTATCGCAAAAGCATGATAATAGTTCAATTAGTTGTTGCCGTGTTTCGGAGATAAAGTTTTTTTACGCAGACAATAAGTGTGTCCATAATTTTAGTTAGTATTTAAGTAATACTTCAGAAAACGATTGTATGTTTGTAGCGAATGTAGCGACAACTAATAATCCTTCAAGTGTCTCTTCATATTTTGCCATCACCTTTTTCAATGGAATTTGTCAAACTTTATTCTTCCTGCACATGTCATCCTGTTAGTTTCTGTCGTATCTCACGAGATGAATCACAAATTCGCTTACTTAGCGCCAGGTGAAACGTTTACGAATTGAAAACTTGGAATATGAGAAATATACTTTCCACTGGTATATACAGAAGAAAATACGCGATTTTTTCCTACCTGGTGAGCCGAGCTTTCAACTTATTGCAAACATCAGTCCCCAAAAACTTGTAGTAGTTTTTTTGTGTAATTGACAAATTAATCTATGTTTCAAGTCTATTAGAAGTACAAGTACTGTCATATTTGCATCCGTTTTACGCTATGCATAGTATTGTAATTAGAAAACAGTCTTCCCTCACACGTTATTACAAAATAATTTCTAGAGCTTTTTCACTTAACATGAATATGTGAAAAATATCGACTAGTACTTTGTTATTTTACTAATTTGTTTTACTAAAGTGTTCTTGGCGTTCTACATGACAAAATATTTTCTGGCCCCGTAAAGTCCAAAGTTGTTTCTTTGCAATCTTTCGTCTGAACAGATAAACCCAAGGATATATATTTTCCGTTTGTATTGGAGGTGGATAATCGTCCTCTACCGAAAGGAAATCAGTGTATACATTATACCCGTGTAATTCAGAAGCAACTCTTCCTTCCCCGCTTGGTTCTTAGAAACGCTCGAAGAGAATATACACGATTTTTTTTCCTACGTTGAACACCGAGGACCTTTGAGGTCTCTGTTGAGGGCACACAATGTACACATCTCTTAAAGTTAAATCAAGAATGTTTTTATAATTTTATTCTTTGTTTTGAATGCTGGGATCTTTTCAACTCATAACTTCGAAAATAATGAATTCCTAAAAATGTGAAATAATTTCTATATAAAATTTTTTTTATTAAATCTTTCCTCAGGATATAAAAAATACGAAAATTTATGAATATTTTTATATCTTACCCTATGCCCCCTTAAATGGATAAATAACAAAATATCACGATAAGAAAAGGGCGGGGCTACTAAAAGCGTCACAAAGAGCTCAAAGGAGGAAAGACGCTAGGATCGCGTGACATTTGTAGTTTCAGCGCTCTAATTGCGTTTTCTGCCAGTTTTCCCAAATTTGAAATTGAAAAACTAAGCGGGCAAAAATCATTTACTTCAATTTCCTCTTACTATTTTGTCTCTTTCACGGTTGGGAGAGGGGTAACCAATTTTCTCTAATAAAAATCATCAGGTTTAAAAAACAGGAAGGTTCCATAATATTGCGATTGTTAAGGGGACATAACCAAATCATATTAACAGCGTCAACACCAATTTAATGCCATTCTTTTTGTTTCACAAGAAAGCTGATTTGATTCCATACTAGAATGAGAAGGTTTTTCAAAGAAAAAACCTGCTAGTCACTTAAAATACACATAATTAATATTTTTATACTGTTCAGTTAATTTAATATAGTTATCTATACATTTCAAAATTATTGAATCTTACGTGTTGTAATCTTTAAGTGTGTATGTAATCTTTAAGTGTTGCGCAAACTAGCTGGACTTCTCGTATCAAATGTATAATTGGAAGATCCATTCTCTGAGTAGTAAATAATTCAGGAGACTGAGTATTAACTACAGTAAATTTCATTTCAATTGTTAGATATTAGTGTAAAATATGGAACTAACATTTTGCACCCAAAAGATACTTAAACGTATTCGCAGTACAAAAAATTATCCAAAACTTTAAAAACATTAAAAAAGAAAGAGGTTTAAGTGGATTAGTTAAAATATTAAGCAAACAAGATGAGAGCTTATACAACATAAAAAAATTGTACCGCGCTGTGGAATAGGAGTCAGCTAATTCAGTCTCTCTCATCAAACAATCCACCTTGCACTTCATAATTTGATTATCACCCGTCTGCCAGATGCTTCCATCTCCATCCAAGCCCTGCCGGGTGTGCGGAAGGCGCGAAGTGAGGTGCAGAGGGGGGCGCGGCACAGAGGCGAGGGCGAGGCTGAGGGCAGTAAGGGCGGGCGATGGCAGAGGCGACGAGGGCGGTGGCGCGTCCTCACGAGGCGGCAGGGCTTCGCTCGCGTGAGTTCGCGGACTTCGCCCGGAGCCGCGAGGGCAGCGGCCCACCCGTATCCTTCTCTCCTTCTTCCTGCCTCTCTCTCCTCTTTACTCTCTCCCCGAGGGGCTGTGGACGGCGCTGCCCGCTCGGCCTGGTCCCAAGGGTGGGGCAGGGATGGCGGGATAAGAGGGGAGAGGCAGTGGCGGTGGTCGGGTGCGGGACGTCCTCGGCGGCCCATCAGACGGCGGCGGGGCGCATGCCGGCGAGCGCTAGTACTCGGCGGAGGACCGCGCCGACCGCCCCCTGCGCTGCTTGCTGCAGTCGCCGCCCCGCGCGCCACCGCCGCTCGGCCGCTGCCACCGCCGCCGGCCCGCCATGCGATCGGGTAGTCCGCCCCTGGTGCCCGCGCCGCTCGCGGTTACCAGCTCAACGCCGCCCGCCAGCATGCCAACGCACGCCGACCGCCGACGCCGCCGACGCCGCGCTCGTCAGCAGGCCGCCTTTGGTCCGCACAGCCCAAACACGATCGACCGCGTACCCCGAGTGGTGATCGTGGGGACGCTTCGCGACGGGCGCTGAGCTATGGCCGTCGGAGCTCCGATGACTCCTGGCAAAGCACGCCACGACACGAGGCGTGGAGAGACGAACGCCGATGCGCAAGGGGCTGGCATTGTTGCTTGCGGCTGTGGTACGGGTTTCGCCGCCGTGGGACAGTTTAAAAGCTGCGGCAGCATGGTCACTCCAGCACGAAACGGAGGGAAATGAACTTTTTTAAACGTACCTTATTGGCCAAATTGTTGCCACTGTGATTTTCAAATCAGATTAAATTTTCTATGTGTGAACAATTATTGACAATGAGAGGAAAAACGCGAAAAATCAATAGTGGAAAAAACACCAAAATAGTAAGAAATAGTAACAATCCAATATATAAGAAGAAGAGTTTATAAAAAAACAGATAAAATCCCAATTGTTTATATTTCTTTTAAAATAGTGGTTTGAATTTACACATTGCAGCAACGTTTTACCGCAAGTACTCGTAGCCAGAGAATTGTTATATTCTGGACACTTTAAGTTTCCTCCAAAAATATATATTTTATTTATATCTGCAGAGCTCTAACGTTACCCCAATCTTGTTCGGGTCAAATCCGTTAAATCACCGGTCGACTTCTCAACAACTAAGCGATTTTCGTATATCTAAATCATCCTCAATATTCGTTTTATTTCTATAAACAATTATTATATGAGCTGCAAAATTTCTTTTGGAAAGCATGTTTTATCGTTTCAGCCGTGTTCATAGAGATTAAACTCGGATTGTTTAGCCTTGAACTCTAACTCGTTATATGAGAATCACGTCTTTTGTCCTGCTTTTCACTACATACTATCTAGTGGATATAGAGCGCAAAATACTACTTGACAACTTTTTCTTACGCAGAACTACGTTAAAATATTTTACTTGCGCAAACAAGTGCTCACACGCTGTCCATACGCACGATATAACACTACTTTCCCCTAACTACTATATGTATTAGCTTTAGCCCGTACAAAAAGCTAAGCAACACTTACTTGTCAATCTGTGCACTGTCACGTAGCGTATGTGTCAATAATTCCAATTACCATCTATCTGATATCGTTCGATTAATTTCCATTATTTATCAGTTGCCCAGTGATCAATTCCAGATATTTTGGAGTCTAAACGTTATAAGTCTCATCTCTCTTTTCGAAACGTAATCTCAGCGTAGCTTACACAGTAATATCGCGACCACACCAACACCACCTTCTGCTCGCTGCATCTGACTACGTTCTTCGGCGTTCTCCTACACAAAGTCTAAAACGAGTTTACGAATCCATTTTGTCTGTACCCCATCATCTCACTCACTCATCGGCCCACTAACGCGTCCTTAATTCTCGTATTCCACAACTCTCCTACCACAGTGCCCTCCTCTCCGCCAGGCACCGTCTTTGCCACGCAACGACGGACTTGACACCGTTGTGCACACCTTGCGGCTTGCGCCACCACCATTCGTCAACGCCTTCACGAACATTCTCCCTAACTTTTCGTCACAACCCAACTACCATTTATCGCCATGCCTCTCAGACCGTCCCCGCCCACAATCTAATTGGCCGCACACTGCGCGACCCTGATATCTCCGTCTCTGGTCGTTCTCGGGTGCCACGGCCTGTCGCCAAAAGCTCACCTCCTTTGCTCCGACAACGCCTCTTTCACCAGCTTGAGCCCTTGGAACGAGCCCACTGCCTCACGCCTACACTCGCATACGGGGCCTGGCGTTTCGGCGCCCCCGCTAGTGTGTTGACTTAGTGCTTAAGCTGCCTGACGACCGTCCGCCGCCGCGCCTGCCACTTGCGCCCTCCCCAGGATTCTCCAAGCGCCGTCACCGCGCCGAGCAATAACGGGTATGGAGGACAGAAGGACCGATAGGGCAAGGAGTGTCGGCCCGTTCGAACGGGCCTCGCCCACCACCGCTGCGACACACGCCGGCCTTATTTCGGTGACCCGAATAGTAAAGATCGGTTTCATTCCTTCTCCTATTGATTCCGGCTAAAGGCACGTTCCCTTCGTTTCTAGAATCTAACACGGCAATCGTCTTATTAAACGTCGGGATAAAGCCTTCAATGAACAGGATAAATAATGAGAACCAGATCATGTTTCTCGCACCTTCATTAACACTTAGGCAGTACAAGTACAAGCTGTAGCATTCCACACACATTCCCTGCAAGGATCCTGTTATCAAAAAAAGTTATAATGAGTAATATGGAACAAAGTACATTGTAGATGAGACTGACCATATGGTATATTTGTGAATGGTTGGGATAGAATTCTAAGTTCAAAACGAGATAGTAAACTATTCCACGTTAAAATTTGACTATCAGTTAGCTTTATTATAGTTCAATATTTTACCATCACTAACGCATTTAATATCTTTGGTTAGATACGGTTACACACTAATTAGAAGTCTAAAAGAAAAGTAAAAGGCGGGAATTACACGATCTCTTGCTCATCCAACCAGCGCCGAGTACATATTAAGATAAGCGTGTCTTTCGGTTACAAAAGCAGATCCAAACCATGAGTAAATAATTCCGCGACACTATAACGGTAATTATTCGGTTGACAGGATATTCCTACCCTTGGCGACTACCGTAACTGGCATAAACAGATGGGAACATCGTGTCTCTTCTATTGTTGGGCTCAGTAGTAAAATGGTCCTGATATTTGACAGAACGAACGAACGATATGAAAATGAATGAGATAACGCGTCAGGATGTGCGGTATGATGCGGATAGATCCAGGCGACCGCATGACCTGAGCGGTGATGTTGAGCATTGATGGATGGTAACTTATTACGCTCGATCTTGTATAGTTTTACAATTTTTTAACATCGTTAATTACATTATGGAACACATGGTACACATTGTTTAACGGGAGTCTGAACTGGAGAGGACAATGCGCGTGCACCTGCTCTCCGAGATGTCCTGCAAGTTGCGACCGTATTTCCCTGGAGCTGAATAAGACGTAACTAAGAGTAGACAGGTGCTAAAGGAAACGGACCCAAGCAGCACGAAGCCATATGCACCGCAAGATGCGTAACCCCTCTTAGGTGTAATTCGCTTACTGACGTACAGCTGTTAAGCGGATTGAGAGTCGCAGGAGAATGAGGTATTTGCTATTTGTCATTACTCTAACCCATGAACCCTCCGCAGTATGCCCAACATTTCAGTGCTAGGCTTTGCTGAGCTGGAAGGCAGAAAGATAGTTTTGCTATGATCGTGACTCTCAGAGGAGGCAAGAAAGAGAAAGAAAATGCTGTTATGAAGGCAATTATGTGAGGATGAATTGAAGAGTTAGCGAAAAAAAAGTGATTCACTTCAAATGCTGGGAGCTGAGTGGATTATTTCCCAGGAGGAAAGACAATATCGTATTTATCACAAGAATAGCAGTGTACTCATCATTGCAGTAGAATCATTACGTTTTACTAAAATTTATCACTTCTTATTACAGAGCATTACAATAAATTATAGATAGCGAAAAGCCATAAATAGAGCAGTGCGATAATAAAATATTCTAGTTAGCAAAGAGAAGCAGCCTGTGGGAAATTTGCAGGGATGTAAACGAAGTATCTCGCAGCACATAGATACTAACCCCTCAAAAGAGAGTGCCCCTTCATAACGCGTTGCATGTTTTTACACTTTACACCGCCTGTGCACTCTTCTGTGCACACTTTATCTGCGCGTACGACGACTTGTTCAAGGCTCTGCATGCTGTTGTCGAAACAGCAAGGGATCAGGACGCTAACATAGTGCAGATCATGTCATTTTCATACGAGACACCACTACTAGACCAATGAATCACGTAAAGGCATATGGCCCTATCGCACCGGTCTTGCGGAGCGCTGAATTCTTTCAACCAATGTTGCGCATTTTCAGATTTTTATTGAAGTTAGAAAGACTCATTCAGTTGTTCAAGAATAGTATAACCTTAAAATAGATGGTTAGTAATTATCGAAGTCTAAGGACAATATTATGTTTCGTGTAAATGAACTAAATAATGTGAATCGCTCACAGAA
>BOPP01000063.1:2950499-3011499 GCA_017312745.1 Gryllus bimaculatus
GGAAAGCAAAGGTGGAGAAAAAACACCAAAATAGTAAGAAATAGTAAAAAACCAATTATTAAGAAGAAAGGTTATAAAACAGATAAAATCCCAATTGTTTATATTTCTTTTAAAAATAGTGGTTTGATTTACACATTGCAGCAACGTTTTTACCGCCAGTACTGTAGCAGAGAATTGATTAATTCTGACATTTAAGTTTCCTCCAAAAAATATATTTTAATTTTATATCTGCAGAGCTCTAAGTTACCCCAATCTTGTTCGGGTCAAATCCGTTAAATCACCGTCGTCGATCTCTCAACACGACAGCGATTTTCGTAAAAATATTTTTTCTACAAAGAAGCCATGTGTCGCTTTTTCAAGAAATACTTTTTGCCTTCTGGGAGTTCCTACTTCTGGAACCTCCTCACGCCAATTGCCTTGGTAGTTACTTCCGCGGGTTCCAGGAATAGCCTCCCACCTACGCCTACAGCCCACGCCGCACGCATCACCACGACGCATTTCGATTACACTCGATTCGCTTCGCACGAGCTATCCACTACGGCTACCCCACCTTCGCCTTCCGCCCGCCGCCGTCAGTCTTATTTTCAAACAAATTTGCACCGGGGCGCGCTGGCCACCGGGAAACAAATTACCCGGGCCCGCAACTTCATTAAACAATATTTGCCGCTCGCGAGTGGCGCTGCGCGATTTTTGGGGCTCGGGCGCAAGCGTAGAGAGCGAGGATCCCATTTGGCTGCGCGCGGCTTGTATTTGTGAATGGCAGTAGCACGCCGCGGCCGGCCCCCCGCTGCGGCTCCATTTCAGCCGGCCCCAGCCAACGCGGGCGCGCCCGCGCGCCCCGCCAGGCCGGACGGCGCTCTGGTTTGCCCTTGACCGCTAAGCGACGGGGATGGGCCAGGCCGGCCGCACGGAGAGTAAAAGGAAAGGAGGCTGCTGCGTGCGTGATGCGGTCACGAGATCGGCCGTCAAATATACGCGAGGTATTTCACGCGGCGGGATTTCTGTTAGACGTGCTGACACACCTGGGGTTGCAGCGGTGCGGACGGCGGCCGGACGGCGGGCGGGCGAGTGGGCGGGCGAGCGCAGGGGCGGCGGACGAGTAGGCGGGCGGCGTGAGGTGGGCGAAGGGGCGATGGTGGGCGGGCGGACGAGGTGGGCCGGGCGAGCGTGTGTTCGAGTGGGCGAGGGGCGAGAGGGCGAGGGGTTTAGGGCAAAGGGCGAGTGGGTGTGAAGCGCGGGGGCGGATAAACGGGCGGGAGAGTGAGCGAGCGAGCGGGAGGGCGGGCCCTGAAAAGCCAAGAGTCCCAAAGGCGTGCTTGTTTGAATCCGGATCTTCCCTTTGTAGCTGTCTCCAGTTTGTCGTTTCCGCGAAACTGACAAAGCGAGCTTACGTTCGGAATTGAATGAGCAGGTAACGAAAGTACAATGTGATGAAAGGGCTACAAGTGTTTTTAAGACAAATAATTTTGCAATTTAGCAATTTCAACCAACGTTTTCTAGAAAATGATGAAACTAAACGAAATGTTTTAATTCCAATTAGCTAATCATTGATTAAATATTACAAGAAATTTGAAAGAATAGAGAATTTTCAGAGAATGATACAACCACAGCATTTATTAAATATTAATGAATTGTTCAAAAATGTCATTATTTTCTTTTCTTAAGAATTTCTTCCACGTCCAAAGTCACTTTTTACGTTTTGTGATACTCATATTTGTCGCACATTTCATATTCATCAAAAATTCCCTAAATATATTTAATTGTCCTTCGCGAATTCCACGAATTGTGGTTTTGTATGTAAGATGTCCTAATCTTTTATTTGGATGGTCTTGTGGTTTGAAATAGTTGAACATTATTTTAATTTATTACCTCCGTAAGAGTAACTCAAATCTATAATGTTCGCGCAGTTTTTACGTGTTGAAACGTTTCTACAGCATACCGCTGGCGAATCCAAAATGGTTCCGTAATTTCGCCAATTCTCACCACCGTTAATCAAGCGCGCTAGCGTCGCCCGTCCCGATCACCGTGATCAGCTTCTAACTTCCTCCATTTTCTCCAAAGAAAATTACATTCTTTGCGCTCACACTTAATCTTCTTTCTCGCCGCTTCCTCGCCGGCATTTCCGCGCGAGGAATTAGATCGCAGTTGCTTCTGCGACATTTATTATCTACAGTTTCAGTAGTACATGGTTTTTGACGACGCCCTATTTTCGGCGTAGCCCGCCCGCAACCCGTGCTCGCCGTTGGGGCTCGACTTTACGATTCCCGCCCGCCGGCGCCGTTTGGATCCGCGCTCCGGGAACGGTCGTCAGGTCGTTTATTCCAGCGCTGCGCGTTGCTGAACCAACAATTTTCGTCGGGGATGCTGCGTGTTTGTTGGTAGTGACCTCATAATGCTGAATGCATAAACTCGAATTAAAGTGGTAATAGAAGAGGTTGTCTCCCCCTCTCCGATGTACACGCAACATCCGCTGAATGGCTGTGTTCCGCTAGTCGTAAACCCAACATATTCCGCACGCGGATTGCCAAGGAATGAATTTTACGGATTATTTGCAGCGTATAAACGCGCGCTTCATCGTTGAAACAATATTGACTTTGCCGTTTCTGCGATGGATTTTGCGAAACCTCTTCACGCGTCGATAGGCGATTCTATAGAAAATCAATTTGGCTTTTATTCGGAATCTGTTAGATTCCCTATTGTGGTAGCTTTCGTCCTCGCGTAACGCGTGCCGTAATAAAGGGATCCATTTTGAATTAACTTGTTTGAAAATGGCTTCACGCATTACCAATTCCCGTTCTTCTAGATAATTCTAACAGGTGACTGAACACAATGAAAATCGTAGCTTTAAATGAGAATAAAGTTAATAATGCTTAAAAAATTAACATCTCTCGAATGTGTTTCGTTTCCGCACTTCATGTACATCAACACCGCATATATACTTAGGATATTCAAAATTTTTGGGGTAAATTAATGCTTACGAGGAGAACCCTCGCGATTACATCGTACAAAACGAGGAACTGTAGAAAAGTTACAACAGAAAAGCACTACATATGCACTCTACGGAAAACCAAAAAACCCAAAAATGTTGTTTTTTCGTTATTTTAATTTTAAGTCACATGAACTACAACAATAATGCGTGACTAATACATTAATTACATGTAATCACAAATCTTTGATAATATCAATATTTTTACAAAATGTTAACACTTTTTCTTGGTCAAATTGGTGATGGTAAAATGTTGACATTTTCATACCTATGTACTCTTGTCTCTTTTGTTTTGCTTGTTTGTTTGTATGGGGCATTTCAAAAGGTCGTGATTTATTGATAAACAGTAATGCTGCAGATGCTACAGACGGGCTATAGAACATTTTCGAATAAATTTTTTTCAGAGAATTGTGAGTGATTTGCTCTAACTCTTGACAGAGAAACTTGTTCTTGTCGTTTAATTGAGGCACCAAAAATGTTGTTTTGCATCATTTAATATTTATTCTCTAAAACTACTGAAATGAGGGAGATTTACAAATTCTGTAGCAATACAATTACTATTCATTGTGTTCACAGAGTTAAACATGTTTCTGAAAATACAATTGAAATTATTTATATTTATCATAACCTCTCATCATCATAATAATTTTGCAATATGTACGTTGTAGTAAATTATTGTAGAATATCCTTCAGTTCGCCGTAACCTTAAATCGTAATACCTGATTCGTTTAAGATAAAATACCGTATACTAAACTTCAACAGAGGAGCGATACCTCTTCATCATCATCATCATCATAATTTGGCAAAAGGTGCCTTTGACATAAACAAAATATCAATAATAAATAAGACTTTTAAAGTTTAGATCGCTCTATAAATAAAGTATTTGTGATCAAGCAAAAAAAACTATAATTCGACAATACATCTGTTTATTTTTTAATATTTGATTACCAGATGGTACAATGTAGCAGAGTATATTATGATCGTACGACTAAAAAATGTTTGATAATGTCTCACAAACTATTTTTTGGATAAATCTAAAACATTATAAATTTTATTAATATATATTTTGGTAAATATTTTTGATATTCTAATTTACTAACGGAATTATGAAATACCAATAGGAATACTGTATAATGACGTTGTTACATTTTAAGGAAGAAATGAACGCTAATTTTTATGATCTATAATCAATATTACTCCACGATGTCAATTGCATATACAAACTTGTGCTGCTATTTGTAATTTATTCACAATCTTAACATATTCTCTCTTTTGCAAGATATTTTTTAATAAACTCTCTATTTCCAGCTTTGCACAATATTCTTTACTCTAATTAAGATGCAAAGTATAAATGAATTAATTTAAGTATATTACTGTCCAATCCACCTACTCCAATTATATTAGGGTCTTGAAGGTATCCACGGGAATTTTGATAATAGAGAACGAGGTCTGTAGAACTAAGTTTGGGAAGCACTGTTTTAATTCATATCGACTCAACCTAGAAGCTCGAAGGGATGAAATCGTATTAACGCCTATCTCTAAGGCTTGAGCGCAAACAGCAGAGATATGAAGCTCCGTAAACTTACAGACGTCTAAGAGGCTTAGGAGATAATCTAGAGCACAACATCAGCACTGTTTCTTTTCCCATGCAGAGACAATACGCCGAAGGAGCGGCTTCGCCAGAAATCCTCAATTTTTACTAAAGATAGACGTATACGTCAGCCAAATGCTTCCCTTTGGTTCTGAGGTCTTGTGAAACGGGTTCAAAACTTTATACTAGAGATACTAACATCGGTGAGGTGCTCTTGTATACACAAACTTTGTGCGTTCATGAAAAAAGAAAATATAATTCAACGCCCTTGTCCCTCTATACAATCTCCTGCAATTCTTCTGCGCCACGAAATGGTTATCTCCATTTTACAGCTAATATCTTCTTGTAATCAAAGGGGCGACCACAGTGAATCATGCAGATTTCTACATCTTGTCGCCATTTGTGTGATACGCTTCAAAATATAAGGAAATAACATAATATGGCATGTATTGTAGTCGTTCTCCAAGAACATTAAAATGAATTATCACCTAAATAAACTAGGTACATTAGACAAAGTACTTTTTTAAAAAATAATACATTTTTTCATTAATTTTAAAAAGTGTTTGTGGTATTCATCATGAAATCTACTCCAACAATCAAAAGCATTAGTAGAAGCAGTATTCGAAGTACCCAAGTATGAGGTAGGAAGTAATCTAGTCAAGTACTCTTGATTGTCGATTCAGACAATCGTTAGCAATAAGAAGTGCTAAAACTGATTGCGATGATGTTTTTAGAACAGAATTCTATCTCCTAAATTGATTAGACTATGAAAATACCTGAAAAGTCAATATATTTTTAAAAAATCAAACAATGTAGTTAATGGACGAATGGGAATTTATAGACTATAATGCTGAAAGTAGATACTGCAAATATGGTTTCTGTAATATTGAAAAGTCATGGAATGTGTAAGTAATTAATTTCGAATATCTACATAAAAAATTAAAATAGACATTTGCCTAAGAGTCCATTGGCTAATAATAAAGTTCCTTTTTATGTAATACCATTCTGACATCAAAGTATGAAATCAATGTTTAAGTTTCTTAATTTATATTCTTTTACTTTCCAAAATTAATGTTTCAAATGCCATCTACAATTTAATTTTGATATTAGCACCACCAGTTGCTGCCGAGGAGTGGTATGTTGAGAGTACTGTGCGCGGATTTACACAAACTTTTTACCTCCTATGTCTCTTTCCATGGATGAACGTACTTAGTATGTGGAGGGTATGTTTAGAACTTTTACTCATATTTTACTAAATGAATTAAAATTTTAGAATAAATGCCGATCTCTGACCCCTGGTCAAGTACTTCAACTTAATCAAAACGAAGATACAGTTCGATAAAAATCTTCTTTTCTCTGATGTTTGATTACAAACTCGAAATAAAATTACTGAAAATTTAATATCCTGTACATCTCCCTTTGATAAAATATAAACACCATCATTCGCAATTCTATTATTGAAAATAAGAACAAGAATCCTCACATACTGACATCACTCAGAAGTATAAATTCTGAGCACAATCCAATATCAAAGGCACCCCTACAATATTCCATACGTTGATTACGTAAAAATAAAGTGCTCTTTATTAAAAGCGTCGCTAATGTCCCGTTTTATATCAACCCACCTCTTCCGCGATACCTGCTCTTGTTGGGAAGCCATCTGGGACCGGGAAAAGGGGGTCGTTAAAAGTAGGCCGGCGGCAGAAAAGTTTCAGGAAACATCAAGATAATCAGGATAACGTTCTTTGTGGCGGCTGTTGATCTTGGGCGCATTAAAGCGGCGCTCACCTTCTCCTTTGGCTTCGAGGGGCGAAGCGGTTCAAGCCGATAGCGCCGCGCCGCACCGCGCCCCGCCCTGCGAGGCGAAGGGAAAGGTCGGGATGAAGATGGGGGTGGAGACGGACGTAGAGGAGGAACAGAGAAAGAGGAACGGACAGCTCAGACGGTAGTCGCAGCGAAGGGAATGACGGAAGCGAATGTAGAGACCGCGACAGAAGAGAGAGAGAGGGAGAGAGAGAGAGAGAGAGAGAGAGAGAGAGACAGACAGACAGGCAGACAGAGAGATGAAGACGGGCAAAGGGCGAGTGGATACGGAGAAATGGATTTTAAAACGTGGGCGAGGAAGAAACGGGAGATAGGGACCCGTGCGGGAGCGAAAGCGGGGAAGGAGGTGGAAGACGAGAAGAAGTCGAAAGCAAAGGATTTGTAGGTACAGGGATCTGAAGTGGTAGAACGCCGAGACGAAGATGAAGAAGCAGAGATCAGCGTAGGCACAAGGGAAGGTGAACGGACAGCTGAGACTGTCCATGGCGAGGGGAATGACGGAAGCAAACACAGAGGCAGTGAAGACCGGTCGAAGGGTGCGGCACGTCGGAGTGATGGATGTGCGGACGTGGGCGAGGAAGCAATGGAGTACAAGGAACCGTGCAGGAGCGAAAGCGCGGAAGGAAGTGGAGGGCGAGGAGACGAAGGCAGACACGTCGAAGGTGGAAGGAACTGAGGCGGCAGCAACAGAGCCAGAAGTGAACGCGGACGAGGACGAGACGGAGATGATTCAGGTGAAAGAGGAGGAAGAGAAGGAAGTGGCATAGAGGATTCGACGAGGAGGATTGTTGAAGGTAGATACTCCAATATGGAGTCGGCGGAGCCAACGGAGGAAGCGGCAGTGAAGAAGACTGCAGGCGGCAGGAGCGGCGACAGCGGCGGAGTCTCTCCCACTGGGGCTTCCGAAGCTCCGGGCGGGCACGGGCCTGTGGGGGGGGCGGGGCGGGCGGGGCGGGGCGGGGCGGGGGCGGGGCGGGGCGGGGCGGGGGGGCGGGGCGGGGCGGGGTGGGTCGAGGGCGGGCGCGTCTGCGGCGGGGCTGGGCCGTGCCGCGCCCCGCGCTGGGCGCAGGGTTGTCAGAGCCCCGGGGAAAAACGCCCCCGTCCTGGCAAATGGTGGGCGGGAAGATTTCTGCGTCATTAACGAGTCGGCGCTTTTGGGGATCTAATGATATACGGCAATGGGTTGTGAGCAGATATTGGATATCAATTTCGTGTGATAATAATAATAATAATAATAATAATAATAATAATAATAAAAATAATAATAATAATAATATTATTATTATTATTATTATTATTATTATATTGTTATTATTAATTCAGCCGGATCGGTGGCGCAGACGGTTGCTGCAGCCATCATCTGCGCCGGAGAGGATGCAGGTTCGAGTCCTGCGTAGACACGCTCGTATTTGTGAATGTCCCTTCATCCCTTATCTTCACCCTTTCATCTCATAATTCACACTTGAAGGCGTGACAACCTTGTCGTACTGAGGGATACAGCTGAAAAGCTGATCCTGGAGAAATTACACACGTTATCGTGGTCAGTAATCGCATCTACGTCAATAATAATAATAATAATAATAATAATAATAATAATAATAATAATAATAATAATAATAATAAACCTTTATGCATATGGCGGGGCTCGAGCCATCAGGCCTGCTCTTCCGCTAACCACATATTAAACAATTATTGATATTAAAAAATGAAGTTTTAATTATAAATAAATTTGATAACGGTCCACCTTTGCTTCTTCGTCCTTATAATTAATTTCTAAATTTAAATATATTTCTCAAACAGCTAAAAGTAATCCGAGATGTTATCAAATGTTGACCCCTAGGTTTTTGCGGTGTATTAACTTTTTATGAGTGCTCTCGCGCTTGAGATTCTCAACGAATTTAATTTTTGAATTTGAGAACTTAACCAAAAAAAGACTGAATACCAAAGACGTGATTCTTGCAATTGTGGACCGTCAGAAATATAATACCAGAAAGTATTGGTAATTATTAGTTACCACAGTGTAGTTATCACCAGGGTGATTTCTTGAAACAAATAAAAATAAAGAGGATGATGAAAATCACTGGGAATTTTGTTGATTTTTTTATTGAAGGTTAAATAAACGAACGATGTAGAAGTTAAAGGGTTATCAATTTTATACAACTAGTTTACCATCAAAAAGGGGTTTTAACACAGAAACACAAGATAATATATTCAGAGTAACTGCAAGGCAAATTAGAAATTCTGCTGAGGCTCGGAAAAATACGGCCTCCGGAAACACTGCCGCTCGTCTGGAAGATTCTGCTTTGAACGTTGACGTGCAGTTGGGTGCTAACAACGCTAATGTGTTGAATGAGAATGAGGAGCGTTTACAAACGATGTTAAACCGTTTAAATAATGCGAATCTTCAATACGACGAACATTAGATTATTAGCAGAGTGTGTCTAAAAAATAATCTTTATTTTCAAAATGAGAAACGGAAAAGATAACATTCCTTGGGCACTACATTGGCTATACAATAAAAATAATTAGTAGTTAGTTATTAGTAGCCCTAATGGCTAGCTCTTGGTCAGCGAGCTCGCTTTCCACTACGCGGCAACGGGTTCGATTCCCGGTGAGGCAGGATTATAGTGTGCGCTTTCCTTGCAATGTCCCAGTACATGTTGCTGTGTGACGATGAGAAAATGCACTTCTCAGGTTGAGAAGACCGGAATATTTCGTGGGGATGTCTACGTGCTGACCACACGTACCCCCTTAACCCATGGCCGCGAGGCAGGGACGTCGCCGGAAGGCCTTAGCCCGTTCACGCGCTATCGCGCCAAGTACGCCAAGTACATAATTATTAGTAATGTGTGTAATGGGTTAGTAATTAGTATTTATTTGGTTTTTGGGGTCGAATGAATCCGACTTTTGCCAGCTAGTGGAGTTTTCAGGCCTGGGTACTGCTTTTATTTATTATCCGCCCTAGGGAGTAAGGGAAACATGTGGCGAACTTCACGTATTCCCGTCGCCGTACCCAGCTTACTTGGCCTGCCTGAGCTTTTCGTTACACATTCCATTACACAACTTAGAAGTTAGAAACTGAGACGATTTGTATTAGAAATCTACAGCTTCATTTTTGTCCCTGTTTGGAATCGGATCGCGGACCGCCTCACGGAAAGTTATCGCGCTGTTCATGAGCCACCCGTAAATCTATTACTAATATTACTACAAATAATTTATTATTACTACTTAGTACAATAATTACACAAAATAACATACTGACTTGCCCAACAACCAGAACATCCTGTAATATAATCACACAGCCAATTCAAACGCATTGGAAAGTACCTAATGCTAAACGTGTGTACCCTGCGCGCCGCAACCCAATTACTGTCATTAAAGTATTTACCAAAGCCGCAGTGAACAGGATTCGAAGAGCAGAACAAAAACACGCGCATGAAAATTTAACCGTTTCACCAAAGTAGTCCAAACACGGTCAAAAATCTGCAAAACATTACCATGGAAATCCAACCATCTCATCAACTTAATCCAAACACGGCCAAAAAATTTACCCGCCAACCGACGGGTGTGCGCGGTCCATCGCTTTTTATGAAGTCTAAATAAACTGCGCCAGATCAAAGCTAGCCAACGCGCACCAACAGGGCCGGATTTGCAAGTGCAGGAGCCCGCGAGCGGACAACAGGTCGGGCAGGTAACGAAAGCCTCGCTGGCAGTCCGACAAAAAAATACCCAAAATTGTTAACGATGTAGTCACCATGCGGTAGTACAAGTTTGAACGCTACATAATTACACTGTCCAACATGTGTTTTAAGTAGAAAGTTATGGAGTATGTTTCAAAATTATCTAGAACTAGTAGAATCCCGTGCGATATAATCGCATGGGTAGTTTGAAGCCGAATTCAGGTTTCCTTCATTTTAACTTTTCCTCTAAATTGAATGATAGTAGATACTTGATTACTCGTATACTATTTTACGTGATATTTATTACATTTCTCCAGCTCTACAAGATGATGTGTGACCTAACTATTTATGGCTAATGCATTTGTTGAAGGTATTTCATTGTTGTATTGCACTTTTATACGTTTGGTATTGTTTAGCATGGAACAATTTTGAAAACAATGATTCAGTATGATTGCAAATTATCATTATACACCTTTCCAAGTTTTATTACTTTCAAGACATATATACAGTTGTTGACAACGGTCAGCAAAGTAAACGTACAAAATACAATGATCACTTAATTTAAAGAGGTCAACGTGAGAGAGAAATGACGTTTAGCCGTCATTCGATTTTTCAGTAACAAGAACCAACAAAACATGGATTCTGGTAACACCACGCGTAAGAGTATTGGATTTACCACTGGATTAATAACTGAATTTATCCATTATTTCGTTAGTAGGGTCCTTTAATAAGAGTTTTTCTGCTGAATTAGCCGTTTTTTCCGCACAGCATTGCGTAACTATCTCTCTACTCCGTAGCGAGAAAGTACAAGAGATTGAGGTTACGACAACGCATTTTAATCCCTGAAACAGGTCAGTAACTTCAATAGTGCCACAAGACCCAAAAATGACGAAGATGACCAGACTGTAGTAATTGCTTTGCAAATACAAATGGTAACTGTTAGTTGTGTGTAGTATATAATAATGAATGAAAATTTCTTACAATTTTTCAGAAGCGAAGAAGAAACATTGAAAAACGCAAATGCGACTTCAAACTGCGCGCTGGACTTTCTCCTACCGCCGGAACTGTTTACTTACGTCACCACTAGCTTGTGCTTGGCATTGGCATTCAGATTTTATAGTTTTATTTCCAATTTTATTGTTTTTTTAGCACGTCAACAATGTTAGATGAGAAATAATCGGGGACTTCCAGCTTTCAAATCTTATCTTTTTGTCAAAAGTGACTGAGTAGTTTATCCGTAAAGAGATGTTTACATAAAACGTTTTAAAAATAATTCACATTTACAAGCTTATCAACATGTGAATTGTTTGAATATTCATTAGACACTGATAAATAATCCTAAATTGCGACATTCAACCTTTGTCTTCGCCGTTCATCTTGCATCCTAAAATCTAATCTAAAATCCCAAAGCGAATACGTACGAACAATCTCCTCATGGGCTAGGCCTCCACTTAATGATATCCCCTTGACAGGAATCTGAACGGACGAGGAGTGTAAAGCGGAGAACAAATTAATGTGCCATAAACTCGCTTAGCCCATCGCAAACGACAGAGATTTCAACCTCGTACTCAAGGCAGTAAGCGTAGGTTCTAACCTCCTACATTCCTGTATCTTCCATCCTCAAAAAAAAATATTGTAGTGATTCTAATAATGTACAAAATTTGAGTTATACGTAGAGCCATCAGGGACTTTCAGCTTTCAAAGAACACATTATTTGCTGAGATTCACTGAGTAGCTCATCCGGAAAATGGATTTTTACATGCGAAGTTTTAAAAATAATACATTACTTTTACAAATTTAGATCTTTTTTTAATATTCATAACACGAATGTAAAGGATCCTAAATGGCGACCTTAAATCTAGCCTCTCAGCTTACACCCTAAAATCCAACCTAAAAGCCAAAGGGAACCCCGGAACCAATCCCCCAACACAATCCCTCCCCCCCACGCGCCGGCGCTACCTAATGGTGTCAGCGCGGTAAGTGGCGTGGCGGCGGCGCGGGGTTTCGCGCGGGAGATCGAAGCCGAGGCCCCCGGAGGCGGCGCGGCGCGCGGCGTGGAGCGGCGCGGATGAGTGTGGCGCGGCGCGGGCCGCCGCTCCCTTGGGGCGCTTAGGCTAAGCGGCGGTGATGATGGCGCCCGCCCGCGGGGCCCCGCCACTCCGCGTCGCGCCGCGCCCCCGCCGGGCGTGTATTTGCCCGTTAATCCAACGAACACAAAGAGAACGCAGAACCGCTGTATTAGCATAAAAATCATGCGCGTGTTAATTAATTCCTTCAACAGTCGGTGTGAGCAGTCACAATGGATGTATAATACGTGAAATAGTGTGTATTTATTGGTTCCGGGAGCGTTTACTGTTATGGTCAATAGTCTCGAATATGTAGCGCACGATATTTCAGAGAATTGGTGGTGTTCCCTCTTCTAAAAGTGAGATTCTGCGTTGATCCACACGTCGGTATGCCAATGGATTTTCCTCTCCTGTTATCTCCCTCAGCGGGGAATCGTCCCAGCTGGAACAAACTCTCCGAGTCCCGACTGCTCTCTCTACGTGAATGGTAGGGTATTGTGTGTGGGGGTGTAGGGGACGGAGGGACAGCGAAGAAGGGGGAAAGATGGCTCCTGGTCCGGACCTGTTTGTTAGGATACTGCTCAGGCATTCACCTGGTATTAGTAAAACTCAAGGTAGCTCATCTGCTAGAATTCTCCTCCAAACTGATGGAATTCGAAACGACACTGTGCGAATGAACGGGAAAATAATATAAGCACCTTCAAATAGCTGGTAAAGCTCCTCGGAGACAGGATTTGCCGGGCAAGCAGATGTTCTAGTGAGACGGGTCTTCAAACAATCATTTTGCCGTTACATAATCCATATTTTCTACGCGCACAGCAATAAAATATTATGGTATTGATGTTCTGTTGAAAAAGGCTCTACATTGAATGCATTACGCTGATTGGTTTATTGTTCATTGTTTTATGTTTGGTGTATTTTTGTGTAATCATACTGATGCCCTTTTGTTATATTGGCATATTTCCCCTTGTAATATCGTTAGGTCATTGTCAGTGGTCTATTGATTTTTAGTTGTATAGATTTCACATTATAACTCATTAACAGTGGTAGACAAGCAATGATAACCTGGATCACTTTCCATGATTTACTAAGTATATTTTGTAAGTTATATATACGAATTTATTTCGTATATTACGTTTTTTTATTAATAATTAGTGGATTTAGAAAACTCCGTTGTTCTCGTCATTCATTAGAGATGTATTCTCGGGAAATAAATGCCAGTTGGGAGATTTGAAACATCACATTTTCATACAAATTCCCCCATCCAATCATAAAAACTCATTACGTCACTTGGTGTACTGTCACTCAGTTTGCTTTTCACCAGTGGATATTAATGAATATTTAGGTTATTCACCAAGTGGGCAGATTCAGCCGTTACCTGAAGAAGATGAATTCTCTTTAATCAACTATTGTTTTTCAGATATCTTATTGTTTATTTTTAAAACGTTTAAATATCAATGTAGCATTAGGTGTTTTATTTGATATTGCAATTTCAAATTATTTTTCTTAAATTCTGCGTTGAAAATTTTGCAATATTGCACAGTAGTTGTAACATTAATTTGTAATAATTTACAGTGTAATACGAGTAATATATGACCCCCTTTCAAACACAAAATCCACTACTTATTCTCACTCTCGTAGCACTCTATAGCAACAATAATATCACTTCTAAACTCAAATGTGACTGTCGTGAATTAAGAATACATTTCCAAATACATAAAAATTGATCCAGACTTAGTTTCATGAAAAACACTCGAAATGACAACTCACATTTCCAAAAGAAATTGAGCAAATCTCCAATATCAATGGAAAAAAAAATTGAAAAATATCAAGTCTCCTGGGTTAGAGTAACCGTGTTTGTAGTATTACACGATGTACGGTGGTTACCGCAGAAATCTTGCATAAAACCTTACGGATGGTTATAGAGAAGTAATCTTCTACAATAAAAATGTTTGCCAAGCATCCCATTGCAGCCCATCCCACGCCTCGGGCGTCACCTTCGTTCTGCTTCCGCCATCGGCTCCCCGCCCAAGCACACGCCCACGCCCACAGCGCCCGCGCCAGGCGACGTTTCTTGTCTCCGCCCTCCACCGCGCATCCGCCCGAACCTCCGGTCGCCAGGCAAGGTTACGCGTCCACCCGCGACTGCCATCGACCCAGCTCGCTGCCCCGTCGCCTCCACTCCCCCAAGCCTCCACTCCCCCAAGCCTCCACTTCCCAAGCCTCCACTCCCCAACTTCCATCTGCCCCCAACTTTCATTTCTACCTCCACCTCCCAACTTCCACCCGAAGTCTCCTCGGCCAAGCTCCATCTCCAAGTCTTCCCCGAAACATTCATCCTCATGTCTACCGTCAACCCTCCAACCAAATCCTCCATTCCCAAGCCTTCCTCCACCACACCAGTCCTCCACCTGAAGTAACCGCACAACTTCACAACTTTGTCTTCGTTTTCTGAGAGTATTTCCACCCCCCGCCCACCCTAGACTACAACGTTTCTTGCCAGCTCCCTTTTTAATTTTCCACCTATTGCCTTCTCGTTCACGTCGATTGAAGAATTGTAAATTGAGCAGAAATTTGATCGTGAAATCTTTCAACCAAGGGACACGCGTGAAACTGTAAAACAATACATGGCTTCTTTCTATTGAAATGCAGGTGGATAAATGCTGCGTTGTATGATGAGAGTAGTCTTCTTATTTCCTACATTGTATGTTAAGTATTCTTATTTATTATTTTTCTGTTCGTTTTTTTAACTAATATGCTCTTAGCATTTATATTTTGCGTATTTTAAATATTCTCGCATAACTTAGATTCTTTTGTTCAATTTCTTCAATTTTTTTCCATAGAGAATGTGAATTCATTTTGCTGTAAATTTGTGGTTTAGAATTTTTCTGCTCACCTTCTTTAATCTTCATTGGATTTAAAAAATTATTCCATTGTTTGTTTCAAAGCGGTGGCATAATTTCCAAACCCATTAATTTCTCCTCTATTCTCTTTCTCCCTTTTTCTCGCAACGGAAATCTAAAATACTGAACATCTCGGGTTTATTGATATTTATTACTCGAATCTCCTTTCCATCGTTTCCTAGAGTATTTTAATTTATTTGTTTCATTGTTTTATTTCTCAGTAAATACCCTTATTTTACTTTTCAAGTTACAACATATCTAGCTCAAACAGAATTAAGCTTTGGTCAAAACTGATCATTTTCATTGTTTTAATTCTCTGTGCGTACTTACAATTGTTCAAGAATTCACATTTTTTGCAAGCCTTTAACAGAGCTACTAAGCTATCGTAATCTAATTACGAGATTATTAAAGGCCGGCATTTCAAAAACATGGGCAATCACTGTGAAAGGATTACAGGTTACAATCCGTCGCTTGCCAAATCCAATCCGAGTCGCACGAATCATCAGTAGACACGAAATTCCAATTAACTCATTTAATCATTTCATTTCTGAAGCTCCTATTTACATTCCTAATAAGATTATTAAATTGTCTCACCAAACGTGATGACAATTGGAGGACTTTTTTCTCTTATATAATAATAATTATACCGAACCTTTATTTTTAGATATGTCATTGAAATAAAAATATTTAAAACCTTATTCTTCTTCTATGTACACATACATGTTACCCAGTAATATATGTATTATTAAAAATATTAAAAACAATATTTTCTCGAAAACTGCTTCAAAATTAATCTTTAAATGTTTTCCTCAATAGTGCTACATGCACTGAGCAATCATAAATAAACATAAGTTTGATTATATATTTAGTATTTCAAAAATTACACAGTCATTTTTGTAAAACAGTATATCAATCGTCTTTACAATACAGGCGTTTTTATATTTTATTGCGCTTATGAGTACAAGGGCTTCAAATGATTTCTTTTTGTTTCCCTCAATCTCAAAAGTTTTATTTGAAAATAACGACGAGAAACGCTAAAAACGCCTTTTTTTAAAAATGGCTCTAAGTTTTTCTTTAAATTGTTTGTTTGCTTAGTGTTAATATATTTGCACTGAATTATGAGTGATTTCAATGCCACTTTGATGTATTCTTCTATTATTTCGAACACTACACAAATATATTTGTTTAAAGCTTTCACGTCGTTAACATTACGGGCATTACTTATACATTATCGCTATAGTGAGTACAATTGCTTCAAATAATTTCTAATGAAGTGTGTGGAAAACCCGACGAAACGAAAGTTTCTGGAAAATGAGCTTCCAAATGCGCATTTTCTGAAACTCTCAAACGACATTTAAAAAAGGCCCTAAATGTTTCAACGAAAATATGTACATTGGACCCTTCTATAATATTCTTAAAATCAAATTTCAATTCTACAATTAGGGTACGAAAAATTTTCTTTTATGTGCCAATATAAGATGGCAGCTGCGAAGAGTGGGGAGCAATAGTGAAAAACGATAGAACAGACTAAAGATATAAGTATAGTAACTAATACGAAAACGTTTGTGCCATTCTGTACTACTAATTCTTCTAGTGTTTCCCTTCTTAAATTTTACTAGCGTTACATTTATTTCGCTCGATGAGCAGCCTAGGTCGCCATTCTGATTGTTTTGACTTTCTTGCATCTACGTAATTACGAAGCGTAGATAAAATTTTGTAATGTTGCGGCAGAAATTGGCGATTTGTCTTTCGAATTACTCATATTGTCGGACCCTGATAACGAGAAAGTAGATAAGTCTGGTTCATTTACATAGAAAATTACTTTCTCTAAATATTGTACAATCAGAATACATGTTTTGTGGGTCCTCTATACCGAGAAATTGATTGGCGGCAAAACGTCTGTCTGTGGTCAAAGCTAAAACCGCTGAGACAAATTTCTACAAAACTGATATTCCCCGATCAATCTAAACGAACTCAAGGTTCTGCACGTTTAAAACGAATATTTTAGTTTTGGGGCAACTTTATATAAACCTTCAACCTGCTCTAAATTTTCTCGATTTTCAAATTTTCTTCCGATTCGGTTAATATTCTTTTCTTTGTTCCTGGGTCTTTTTCCAGCTTCAGGGAATGTCGATTTAGACAATCCGCGCTGGGTAACCACTATGTCCATCATGAGAACACATATTAACCCTTTACACTAGACACTCTAGTGAGCTCGTCGATCTGTGGTCAGCAGACACACAAGGTCTTCCATGAAAACACACATACGTGAAAGACAAGTATCAACAAAAACCACGTCCAAGAGGGAACTGGAACCCGCGACCCTTCAGATCGAGGCGTCAAGTTGGCACACGCTCTAGCCACCTCAATCATCCTGGTCGGCGCTTCGGTTAATATTAAATATTGAAATAAATATTTAAATGATTTGACAAAATAAACTGTAATGCCTGCGCTTGCCCACAAACTCTATCATCTTTATCAAAATAGTCAATATAATATATTTAAAAACAAAAACATAAGTATTAACTTATATTCATTTGGAAAAATTAAACTGTATCGTCATATCCCTTTGCCTAATTCCCGTTTGGCCTATATGAAATAAACGTATTTATTTTCTATTCCTGTACGTGTTATCCAAAGCATACCTCTCTTAGCATCCGATTACATATTTCTACTTTTTCTAGGACTGCAGAGTCCCCGCGACAGCCCACCACTCCCTCCCCTGAACCGAGACCCCCGGCGAAGGCCAAATGCAAATGCGGAGCTTTTTATTGCTATCCGCCATCACGTGCAGCGCCTACCCTAACATCATATAACCTGCGCACGCCTCCGAATCCTCCGTTGTTAGAGACCGAATTCCACTTATGAAATGAAAGTTGCAAATTGTTATCATGACCCACGCTGCAACTCCCGTAGCAAGTCGTAGGTTATCTCACCTCGCTCACGACAGAAAAATTCGTACTTTTTTTTTAATATTTTTCTTAGAGCTTTTTCGGTGAAAGTTAGTAGTTACCCTCAACAACCCAATGGAGTGTCATGTTGAACCAGTCACTACTCTAATACTTGCGAGTTCTGTGGACATGAATTTATCTTAATGCAAAGACCTCTGCAACAACATATAAATGAAACACATGGCATATCAACGCCCAGGGCAGGACTCGAACCCATGAGTCTCAGTATCCCACCCTTATGCGCTCTTAGTAGGTTTGCCAGACGCTGATTAAAGATACGAGGACTCGCGTCTGTTCAAATGCGTAATATTCAGCATAAACACCTCGAAAACTAAATGAGGATACAACTTTCTTTCATTAGAAATTAGACAATTGGCGAAAAAACTGAAAACAATCCGCCGTTTTCCAGCGCACGATTACAAAAGTTTATCGTCTTACGAAGAACTTCTTAAGGCGAGAAAGTCAAAATATATCATTGAGGCAGAAATTGTGGATTTTTAACCGTCGAGAAAAAAACTGCGGAATTGGTGAGTATCGACGCGGATTGAGGATTGGGCGGATTAAGAAATTCGAAATACATAAATTGCGAAATCTGGCAACACTGATTCTTAGCCACCTCTGCCATTCAGGTTGCTTAGTGAATTCTGCAGAATATCTAACAATAATTCCTTCTCTCAAATTATTCTCTAGTAATACACGCACCAGTCATTTCAGACAGAAAAATTTGTCATCAAAACAATCATGCTGACAACTTCTTTCAGATATGTATAATGTTGAATGGAACGAGTAGAATGTTATCTAGACGGCAAATTACAAGCTGTAGGTTTTCAGATTCTTCGTTGGTGATGCAATGTGTACATAGTTCTTTAGATATTACATGGACGTAACTCAATCATTCAAATAATAATAATAATAATAATAATAATAATAATAATAATAATAATAATATTGTTATTATTATTACTATTATTACAGTAATAGTAGTAGTAATAAAAAAGAAAGTCACAGCCTGTCTCAAATCTTGAACATTCGGATCAACTTAATTCTAGAAAGAGACTTTATTTAGGAAGTATTTTTTTCATGTTTCTGAATATTAAAATAATACTACTCTGTATTGTATATTATCTCTATTTAGATTAAATATTGTGACATTACTATAAATTGAATTAGCTTAATTAATTTCTAATATTAGAGTTCATATCTATAAAATGAAAAAAGTGAGAACAATTTTTAAAATATGTATTATCTGTCCACATTACTTGCAATGACATTTTTAGTCCCTCTGAAGAAGGTTGAAATGTTTTATTTAGGTAAATTTTATGACGTGCAATCAACCCTTTACGTTTACGCGACGTCTAACCGTATAGTGTTACAATCGTTTCCTTGTAAGCAATGGGTCAACTAACTCCCTATGCAAGCAAGAAGAAGGAAGCTTTTTAGTGTCATCTTTGACCCACTAACATTTAAGACCGGAACCGGTAGAAGATAAGGTCACAATGTCTGACGCCAAACATTTCGTACTAGGTAGATTATTCTTACTCTCATTTTCTCTGTTAATTTATTGATTCACTTCTCTTTTTGGGTGTTTTCTTCTACATACAATTATGAGTTATTTTAAATACTTTTGTAATAATAAAAATTTGAAACTTTCTTGATCTCTATTGTTAAGCGTTAAAAAATGGTACTGACAAACGTAAAGGCACTGACTTTGAGGAGTTATTACATTTACGGCAACCACTTAGGTCAAAGTGACGGTAATTGTAGGATTACAAGATTGCGTGTTTGATACCAGTCAGGTACCAGAAATTTGATTGGTTAAAGTTAAGAGAATTTGTGACGCTTGACATTATCTATATCGTAGTTTGATTGTCCTTGTCGGGGGTTTACCTGATCACTTCTAGTAACATAGCGAAGTAGTACTCTATACAAGGGCTCACGGATCGCGCGGTGTCATCCCTTCGCATTCTTTCTTTCCCCAATAACTGCTGTGGAATGAATCCCATTCCTTTTACTTTTATTACCAGAATACGCAAAAGGGGAGGTTAATATCTCATAAAATTGCAAGTGACTGAATAATAACGACAATAATAATAATAATAATAATAATAAGTAGACAATTTTACTTTCTCGTTTTAATTGATCTTAAGCAGAAGGACATCGAGCGTTGCAAAAGTTATTGAAGAGGGTTTATAAAGTATTTATGATTTCTTGCAAACGTAACACTTTCATTTTCTGTTTAATAAATGTGAAGTCAGAATGGATAGTAATCAATCAAAATATTAACTCGTAAGAAATAAAATAATTCAAAATCAATTAAATATCGCTAGAAACTAGTGTAGTACTTCAATAATAAAAATAAGTGTTTTTATTCTTCGGGACTCAGATCAAATTGTTTTGCTTTAATGAACGATATTGATGATGGAAAACGTATAAAGAAGAAGATCCAAAGATGGGATAGCTTTTCATTTTTGAATGTCGTTCCCGCATTTATGGACATACAGGGGAATTTAAACTTCGAGCCGTACCTTTGACTCATATCGTTCAATTCTGGAAAGCTTCAAAAATTATAAAACAACCTTTGGCAAAACAGACAAGAAGCATAATATTGTTGAAGGGTTTCTGTGGTTTATGGTCCTTCAAATTGCAAATCGGAGTCATCCAGTGGTGGCTAGCCTCACTAGCCCATATTTAGACCAAACCACCTTTTACAAAACAATCATGGCGGCCGTTACTGATATGCAGAAGTAAGTTGAATGAGGCATTGAAACCGTTCGCCAACTAATCGCCCTACAGCTAAACACAGCCCTACAGCTAAACAATATTTACAACAAACTGGATAATGGTGATAAATAATATTATTCATACCTGCTGAAGTTTTGACGATGTAAAAATACGGCAATCGATAATTTTTCACGCACAGCTTCCAAACCCGTTGACTGATGGTCACCAACTGCTCGTTGCTCTTCAATGTGACCGAGGGGACTTGTTTCACGCTATTCCCGATAGAGTGCGACGCCCTCAGACTTCACAACAGAAACTACTCCGTTTTTAGTCCTAAGTATGTATTCGGACCTTCACCTGTATTAGTTCAAACATTAAATTTCAAGAAGAATTCATTCCGAAAGGCTGCAAAGAATGCAGAATTTCCGCAGTTTGAAATTGAAACATCCATAATATGTATGGTAGAAAAACAGTTTTAGTTTAAATATTTCTCTTTCTAAACATCGGCTACTCGCATAAAATACCGATTTAGCACATAATGTAAGCAAGAATCGTTAACGAACTAAAAAGCGTTAATAACTTCATGACGTCAACTAAAATTTCAGAGGTGTAATAAAATAGACGTAAAGGTAAAGAGTCTTAGTTATTTCCGTAGAAATGCAATCGCATTAAACCCATTTAGCCACCTCTTGTACCTGTCTTGAATCTTAATCTGAGAGGAAGTATAAGGCATCCCGGAATCACCATTCCTACTTAAACAAACAACTAACTGAATGTTTTGATAATCAAATATAGCGTTATCTTCTTATTTATTAAAATGTAATATAATTTTAATAACTTTAAAAGAAATTACCATTATTAAATGGTTAAGTTATTTTCCAAAAACCTGGGTATGTTATGTACTTTTTGTAAAATTCATGATATTTTACTCTGAGAGGGTAAAGCGTTAAGTGACCCTACCTTGTGTTTTTATACAAATTTTAAACCCATGAAAAACATAAATGTCGACCAGGAACTTAAGAATAATAAATAATAAACTTCATTTAACAATTATTAATGCATATGACCTGAAGTTTCTCTCTTAAATACAATACAGGATCTGATGTAATGTATGTGTTGTGCGTACATTGTGGTAGGTTATATTATATCTTATATATTCATTGTACGTAAATAATAAATGTTTGTTACACTTTTTAATAATAGTTTATTTAAATTATTTTATTTGGATATGTATCCGTAAAAAAAATAGCTAAAATATTTAAAATTAATTTTATCAATAAACACACTCATAATTAGGCTAGTTAGTTATGTTGATAAAATGAAAACGACGATTTCTAAATGAACCGAACGAGATAAATTCAATAAATGTATTTATTTTTGAAAATGAATCAATTACTTGAAAAATTGTAAGCCTACACATAAAAATGTTACAGGATTAGATATTAAATGTGTCCCACCCGTGATGATAACATCCCAGTTGCAAACTTGAAAAAACGTTTCTGTTTCTGATTTCTCCTCCATGGCCCTGAATTGTTCAGGAAATAACTTCTTAGCAAACTGCTCCTGGTTAATGTGATCCTGAAACATCACCCTATTCATCTTGGTGGAGGCCTTGCACAATGTTACGCGGAAACGCATCCCAATCCACTAACACTTGAGAGAGTCGTGATTAAAGTATGTATTGGGAGTTTCTGCACAACTCATTCCCCATGTTTTGACATTTCCTTCTTCTATGAACAGAAGCCAGATACTTATAGGATGGCAAGTTGACTGTATTATCATACGTATAAATACACTTTGTAGTCTGTCTGTGATTTTAAAATAACTGCCTTTCTATAATCTCATGTAATTATTTACACGATTTAAAAAACTTTTCAACTAATTTTACCAATTTAGTCTGTCAATATCTTCCGCTCTTCGGAAACGGCCAAACCTATTTTGATTGGGTTTTCACTGGCAAGAAACATATTTTGTCGAGCATAAGTTTGGCTTCATATGTAACTATATTAGTAGGTTGGTAAATCTTTAAAAGAATTAATCTTTTGAAAAATTAAATCTTTTGGAAAATATAATGCAACATATTTGAACATGGGAGAATTTTTTGCACAATTTTCAGTGACTATTACAAATTAGGCGAGAAAGTATGTATATGATTAGGGTATTATTTAAATACTGTACTACATTATTTTCTCCTTTTTAAGAGATCTTGCGGAGCTTATCGCAAGCGAATCTCACCGAAACTACGAAAAACCGCGCACCGATACGCTACGCCGATACAGCCAAATGAGTGGCAGCGACTGCTCCGATCCTTGACCTACGCAAAGATTTCACGGGGAGATAATTAGCGCGCGCGCCGTCCGAGACTGCGAAGGCAACCCAGTGAGAACGATCGATAATAGAATGCTTTTTTTTTTTTTTTATTTAGGTCGCCATCAACTACTAGGTCATTAGCGACCACTATTGCTTGTAACGGTATGGTAACTGTGGTTGACACGATAATGATGATGATAGAGGTGAAAGAGAAGACAACAATACAACCATGCCTGAGGCGGGACTCGAACCCGCGATCCTTTGGTCCGAGTTCGCTACGCACTTCTGCCTTAGCAATCTCGGCACCGGATCAGAATGCCTTTGTCAAGCTCTAGTGTTCTGTTATAGTTCATTCATTTGCTAATATTTCTTTACTTGTATCAATTACTATGTGACTAAAATGTTTATATTCCTCCTGACTCTAGTGTATATTTATACACTTATTACATTTGGATCATTTATCTTACATCTTCAATTATCGGTTCTCCACCTCTTACTGTGTTCTCATTGTAGCATAACTGAGTTTTCCAATCATGACGGTACATATTTTTTGTGTGGGATGGAAATGAAAAGCAAACCATCAATTCATTTTAATCGTCTTCTCTCGTATCAAATGGATTAAATACATAGAATACCTGGTAGCAATTTTGTGCTGTAGGATAATAAATAAATAAATTATATATATTTCTAATTCATTCAATGGGTTCTCATTTATTGTTCATTAACACTCCGTGCAACTCTAAAAGTATACGAAATCAAACTTATGAACCGATTTGTAATTCGGTGTGTGGTATTCGGCTGTTACGTACTAAGAAACGGTGCATCTAATTACCTTTCCAATTGAAGAGGTAAAAACCAGAACGATATTAATAACATTTCATAAATTGTGAGAAAAACGTGTATATTTTAGCCTACATTTCAGTGGCAATGTATTTTCGTGGTTTTAATGAACAATTAAAATGCCATGTTTTTAATGATGAAACAAAGCACCACAACTTTACAGTAACATTGACTTAAATATACAGATTTCTCAGAATTTGTAAAATGTCACATTGTGGTTGTTCAATTTACTCAATTTATCTTTATATTAGAATATTACAACTTTATCAAGCACAGTGTTTAAATGCTAACTAAATTCGGAAACATCATCTTGTTAAGAATTTTGAATCAAGATAACGTAATTGAAAACAAGTGTAAACTGTTTCAAAAAATCGATATCAAAAGAGGTTGAAAGAGAAATATTGGCAGGGAGATACTTGTAAATAATAACGAAGAACTTATGGATTGTTTCTTTTTATTTCTATGGCGCCGTAGTCCAATCGAGTCCTTATCTAAAATCTGCTTAAACGTAGTTCTACGAAAATCTTCCTGCATAATAAAATGGGAGGCAACGGGAGATCAACGTGGTCTTGAAGTGGGAGAGGGATCGGGAAATTAGAAGCGAATGATTGTTCACGGTGTGAGGGCCGTTGTTTCAAGCAACTATTCAGAATACACCTGGAATTATAAAAAGAAACCATGGAGGCGACCATAAATAGATGGTCGTAAAGATAGAATGAAGGGGGAAAACAGGGAGGGTTGGGAAAATACGAGGAAGAAATATACGCCTTCGAACCACCTGCAGACTTTGAAAAGAACTTCAAAGGTCCAAGATCATGTTATAAAACCTTATTCGCTATTAAACAAACATAACTTTAATGTGAATGCCAAATCTTGACGCCATGAGATGATGTGATCATTCAGAATAATGAATGTACAATGTACACATAAATATAAACATAAGAAGTAGCTGTATAAATTTGCATACTAAAAGATTTCACTTCAGCATTGATGTGATTGTAGATCAAAATACTATCAGGTAATGCGCTTAAAAACTGTCTAGCATTTTCGTTAGAATCTAGTGTAGTTTGTATTTTATAAAAGCATGCATTTCTTAAAATAGGGCATTAGATACTCACGGGAATCCCTCATTGCAAGTAAGTTTAAGTAATTACTCTGGTCCATTTGAATCGTGTTCATTTTACTTATTATCGTTCAATTGAATACCCAATTTATGTACGATATTTCATTGTATAAGTTATTATATTGATGATTGGCTATATTAATGCTTACGTTCTTAGTCATTGTCTATAGTATGAACATGTTATGTTAGAAGCACAAGTTTACGTCCTTATGCCTACGTTAACCTTTTCAATTTCATTAAACGTTAACTGTAAATATAGCTGATAACGTTAGTATAGACCTTTTAGCAGGACGTTTTCAATGGTAACGAAATCAGAAGAGTGTGCTCAAAGAACGCATGCGGAAAAACAGAACAGGCAGTGAATATAATCCAGGAAGAGTTAAATTGTTTGTTCTTAATTCCAAGGCACTAGGATATTGATCCATTAGCCCATCCTCTACCCGCGAAATTGCTGGGAATCTTCTAAATTGACACATTTAAGCTTCCAAGAGTTGCCAGTAAATTTTGAATCCAGTAATAGCCGCCAGGGTACGCCACAACGACATGAGTCTTATATATCCATCCTTCTGAATTTGGGGTCTGATAAGGACGAAAATTGTTCAATGATTTAATTTGGCGTCTCGCAGCGCAATTAGGCAGGGTTGGATAGACAGAAACATTTATTAAACGTTTGATGTAAGAAAAGTTTGAGATAATACGCGGTGACATACACTATGAATACAATTAAAATTCGCTAAATTGTTTTCTAATTTACATCTATATTACCGACGTACTTACATTTTTATCTTATTGTCATTTGACACTTTATGTAAAATACTAACATCACTTTCCAGTCTTTCGAATTACTTCAAATGTTTAAAAAATATGAAAGAAAGATAATATCCCCCTCTTATGCTTTGTAGAACCGCTTTAACAAATTATTTATTTCATAACACTAAATATGCCAACCTGAATTGCCAAGGTCGCTAAGAGCGGTACCGACTCGGCGATTCAGCCCGGGAATCGATGGTTCGAGTCACGCTTTGGGTATGGCTGTTTGTCCCTTGTCTCTCCTGTCTTGTCGCGGAGGTCCTCGCGTTCTGCTTACCCCAGATCATAGGATCAGATTGAGTATGCGACCTACCGGGAAGTAAAGGGTATCTGGCTGTCGACTGGATAAAAGCCCTAGGGAAAAAATACCGAAAATATTATTTCACATACCGCATATGCTACTGTGTGCATTTTCCCCACTTTTGAAACTCTTTCACCTTGGCCGTGGTCGAGCCCGCTCTCTGGGGGCCGGAGGGGGATACTGTGCCACGCGCGCTCGGCGGCGCGTAATCAGCCTGTGCGCCGCACGCAATGGCCGCGACCTTTCCTTATCGCCGCCATTGGCGTGCGCCCGGCCCCACGCACGGAACGCACCGGGCGCCAGCGCTGATCTTGACGCACGCCCTTCTCGCGCCGTTCATTGGCATTTCGTGATGATTATTCCTTACTCTACCTGAGGTGCGGTGATCTTATCGCTCACTTATCGCCTACGAATACCGGGGTTCGTGAACCTGTCTATCCATTTGGAATTTACGGTAGGCGTAGTGAGTTTGCTGTATTTGTCGTTGGGGGTTGCCTCGCTTCCCGAACCTGTCGTAGCTTCTTCATTTAAATTATATCATTTTTATCATCGTCCATTCAACAATCGATCAAAAAACATATCATTACAGAGATGGACAAAAAGTCTAGGAATTGAGGATCCTAAAAACTGCGTCTGCTTTCGCGCGTGCAATGTGTAGGAAATTCTGGGCAGTGCAGCTACATTGACACCGTTTTCAGAAAGCTATTTGTTTCAATTCTGTAGATACTTACATTTGTTTCTGTACTGATCACAGAAATCGTGAAATTTTTGAAAACAGTTTCATTACATCAAATAAAAATCGTTGTTTTTCAGACGAAAAATTGCCATCCGATGAATTCATTACAAAATGAAATCATAAAAATGAAATCACTACAAAAGTAAACATTTTCTTTCATTGTCCTCCCATTATTTCATTCCGAGTGTATGGCTGCCTTGTGAAATCTCACAAGAGGAAGAAACCACATAGAAAGGGAAAAATCATTCAAATTAAGACTTTGTTGTTAAAACGTATTACTGCGAAATATAAATAAACTTGTAATTTAAAATTTGTAAATTTCTAATGTATTGGTCTAAAAGCAAAATAAACGCGATCCAATGAGTTTTCTGAATGACAGAAAAGTAATAAAAGAACCTACGATTATAAAATATAAGGCACAAATACATTCTTTTTCGACCTTAACACTTTACAAACATCTGGAAAACTTGAAATCATGTGTATAATGAATAAATGGTAGTACAAAAAAGCATTTTGCAAAAATTATTGGCAGTGCATAAAACGTCACGAAAAAGTGATTCAAAATGGAAGACAACTTTCTTAAAAGTTTCCCAAATGGATCCCAAATGATTTTGGCACGAAAAAAAGTAGTTATTGGCGTTAATAATGTTTGTAACCGACTCAATGAGGTACTTTATTCTCTTAATTTTTAAGAAATAGCGCTCAAATATCAAAAGCAAAAGAGAGAATTATCCCCATTTGAAGTAATTAATTGTGTTATGTTATAAACAAATCCAAATCTAAGCTATTTTCGTACTTCTGTAAACAATTTCTGCTTAGACTGTACCTTTCAGGCGCTTCCACGCTTCGCTTCGCCCCCGCGCAAGTGCTGTTTAAAAGTAGAGTTACGGACTCTAATCCCCGGGGCATCTTTGCCTGCACAACGGCGGAAGGTCGTGCCGGCATGGATCTACAGCCTCATTACCATCGGCACTAATGGGAGGCAAAGTGGCTAACAATCCACGCCACCACTCCCCCCCCCCTCACAAAAACCCCCTCCAAAGCTCGCTTAACGCTCTCCGGCCTCTAAGCCTGGCCGAATCCATACCATATACGCCGCATACCCGCATCGCGACGCCCGCCTATGCCCAAGTGACACTGTTGCCTGGCAGCCGGGCCGCCAGAAGGTTGCGAACTGCCAGTTTTGGCGGAAGGCCAGCGTGCGTTCGCAACCGAGCGAAAAGACATAAAGAAGCGCTTTATTTATTTTCGAGAATCGTGTAGCAGTTTACTCGGTGGAACCGGACCGGGCCGGGCCGCGCCACTGCCGCCGTCGCCGCCGCCGCCGTCGGTTTGGCCGGCCGGAATGCTCCGCGCCGGACCACACAGCACAGCTCCGCGTAGTAAATGGAGGCGGGCCCCAAATGGACGGAAGAAGAGACGGGCGAACTCGTGGAAATGCGTGGGGGGTAGATGAGAAAAGTGTGAGGAATGCAAGTATAAATCGTCACAGAGAGAGAGAGAGAGAGAGAGAGAGAGAGAGAGAGAGAGAGAGAGAGAGAGAGAGGGGAGTATGGACGGGAGGGAAGGAAAGATAGAGTGGGGAACGAGAAGTGAAGACAGACGAGAAATGAGGAAAAGACAGTGTATGGCGAAAGAAAAAAAGAGAGCCAGAGAAAGACGGAGATGAGAAAGGAAGAGATGGAGAAGATAGATGGCAGCTCTAGGTAGTCGTTGTTATGCAATGAGCTAGCGATTGGCGCAATGCAGTGAATGGTGGTGGCGGTAGTCTTGATAACAAATTTTATTAATTAATTCAATTATTTTAAATCTTTAAATTAATATAAAGGGACAATAATATCTGAATTTGTGTACTAATCCTATTTAAAACATTGCTTTTCTATTAATTGAACATTTAAAAGTTAAAGAATTAAGCTTTATTTACGTTAATTCACATACACTTCCAGAAGTAAAACAAGCTCTTCGTCCACCCAGACTAGTTGGCAAACGAAGGACTTCCCCTGCAGGGACAGAGTGACTAAAAGCGCTGTTAAAATGGCAGCAGCAAATGGCCAGGAAAGGAGCAACCGCGATTGAGTGTAATGGATAACTAGAGAAACATAAACGGCTGAATACATCACTCGCTTTGGAACTAGGACTTAAGAGTTTAATTTTTCTTGCTGCGAAACCTTTACTATAAATTGGTAGAATGCACGCATTTACTAGAAATCTGACGTGAAATACGTAAATATGGCTGAGTTAGACTAGAGCTGTTGGACACTTCGCACTCTAGCTAGATCAACCGTTGACAAATTGATGATGCGGTTAATTGCATACTAACACTGAGAGCGTTACCAAGAAGAAAACGCATGCACTAACGGATTGCTCAATGTGCTCAGACCGAAATATCTAATGCATTTGTAAAAATAAAATTTGTGAAAATCGACTGCTTTAGCACAGGGTGTCAACTGATCACTGCAGTGTCTCTGACCGGGAGGTCCTAGGGTTCGAGTCCCGACGGTCTGGAGGAGAATTCAAGAAACTACTCTGATCGGTAGTTTTCTGCGGTTACTTCCATCAACAATATGCCATTGCCGGAGCAGTACCCAAACTAACGAGCCACGGAAAACGCTCCATCTTTTCTTCATATTTATTTTTCTATTCTCACCACTTACTTAACACGTGCACTTCATACGGAGAGCAATCGGGAGCTTAGAGCTTGTCCCGGCTTGGGCGGTGCCTCGCTGGTGAGAGATACCTGAAAGGGGAAACCCGGCCAACTGACTTGTAAGTCGGCGCTAGATCTCACCATCCACCAGTTCGAAGAACACTGCCACCTCACGTGATGAAGCATGTACGACACATACGGGAGTAACTATCCTTTTTTTTTAGTTTACGCACCCAATGACACGAAATAATCAATCAATATTTGTAACAATTGTAACTCTCTTCTGCATACTTCGACAAATATGTATATAAAAATAACTCCTTTGGAACAGATGCAACATAATGTGTAACAAAATAATGTGATCTTTCTTTGAAAGAATGAACATTGTGCATTGCGTGCACATGAAAGTTTCCTCGCCTTATTTCACAATAATGTAATGAATTTTGTGATTACAACGTAAAGTTATCGAGAAAAATGATTCCATATAAATATTTAATTTGGTAAACAGGAATATTTTCATAAAATGTAGTCTGTTCACATTCAATAGCTTCCGTATATTAGAGGATTTTACTTTCGAAACATTAAGTTAAAGATGATAAAAAATTACTTACATAACAATTATTCTATTAACCTTAAATTACCTAAATATTGAATTATAAGAACATATACAAGTATTACATAAATCCACTTGTATTTATATAAGTTGTATTTGAATAAATTGTTAACCTACCTCAACGTGTGGATTCTTTTATTAGATGTCTGAATATTCAATATGTGCGTCACACCACTAGCTGATCCAGCAGGGGGCCATGTCCCCTTCCCCTAAAAGGCCAAGAGTTTTCGTTTTCCTTCGATTATTTAGCAAAATTGTTTTAAATATTTACATTCTAATTATGTAATTATATAAACATATTGTAAGTATCAGATATACAGTACATAAGTAATATACAATATAATAACAAATATGTGTATTATTTAATAAAAATCTATTGTGGCACCCTCCAAAATGATCGGCTGGCTTCCCCCTGCGTCATACACAAATATGCACTGCACATGCAAACACACAGACTTCCAGCTTCGCTTTTGCACTCCCACAGGCGATATTACTCGCTTGCACTCAAGCCCAACTTGTGCAAGCGCTCCCCAGGCCCGCGTACACGACGGGAGTTTGCAAGCTTTTAAGCTGATGGAAGAACGTTGGCGGTAGATGGTAGGTGTCAAAACTGAGGTAAATTGAACACGGCAAAATATATGTGACTGACGACCAGTAGGTAAGTATGGGCTGGAGTGAACATGCTTCTGAGAAAGCGATCAGTTACTACGTCGAATGCAAGTAGGTTAGAGAAAAAAGTGCACAGTTGTTTTCTAGCGACTAGTGAATAAAGTAACTGGAAATTCGGAGCCATTCTAGTACGGTATAGAACGGCACATGTTCGGCACAATGAAAGGGCGGGTGGAGGACGAGAACGGATTGTGGAAGGTAGTGATTAGTGAAAAAATTCTAAACTGGAGGATGCAATGAAGGGTGAACATTGGAGTGGAAGATGAAGGACGGAGTGAAAAGTATAGCCTCAAGTAGAATAGTGAGAGTAAAGGGTTGGTTGATTATTTCATGTTTCCAGGCGCGTCAACTGCTGATGTTATTATTCCCGTAAGTGTAGTGCTTTTCTTTTATCGCGGGAAGTGGCGGGGATCTTCTCCGGCAAGATCCGGCGCCGACCTGCACCTCGTCTTGCGGGATTTTCCTCGACTACGTATCTCCCAGCGGCGTGCCACCGCCCCCGCCGGTACAAGCTCTAAGATCCTCGACTGGTCTTCCAACATGTACTACTGTAATGGGATAGTGTAGTGCACATAAGTTTAAGTGTGAATAAGTTAGGGGGAGAATATCATAAGGAAGATGAAGGGAAGATTGCGCGCGGTCTGTGATCCATTTGTTATGATAGCATTCTCCTGGTTACTCCAGCATTCGACTGGTGTTGGAGAAACGACGGAAAACTACCGATCAGAGCAGCCGATCGCTAGAATTCTTCTCCAGACAGCTGCTAAATTCGACGTAGCTTTCTAGCTAGTGTCGAAAATCCTGCTACCGTCGTTATTCAATCTCTAGGACCTCCCTGTCAAAGGCACTGCAGTTGATGCTCTGAGGCACCTACGTGAAGATGGGAGTAGAAAATGTGAATGGAGGGTTAAAGAAGGGGGGAGTGAGGGAGGAGCGTGGATGGCGTGTGGCCGTGGGGGGAGGGAGGATAGGGAAGGGCGTGTGGACGAATGACCGTTCGCCGCCCCACCTCCGCTTTACATTTTCTGCTGGCGCTCATGTTCTCTTTGGCACTCGCCATTCAAGTGAGCGCTTCTCGGCGATGTGGCCGAGACACATCTCGCAGAAACGAATTCTCCCAGAAACGAGATTACTCGCGGCCGCGTTCAGGTCCTTTGTATAACGAATTCTGTCTTCTCCAGGAAATGAATCGCGCAACATCGACTCAGGCTCCTGTCCATTGCTTCAATATTGACTGTCGGGCCTTTTTTCATCCAAACACAAGCTATCGCACGGTCAATCTTTTAAAGAAACCTTTTGCATTTTGGTGGTTAATTCTAAATTAACCTAATAGTTTTTTTTAATTTTCCAGCCGTCTTTTAAAGCTTCAATGATTCGTGGTAGTATATTTCGATTGCAGATGAGCCACGTCAGAGATTACCTTGAAAGTATCTTCATAATCAGCAAAATTCTTCAGCGTTTTCATCAGCTGCCATCCAACACATTTTTTATTTATTACATTTATATAAACCGTCATTTATTTTGTTACAAATGAACAATGATAATTTTCTCTAGTAAATTTAAAAACTGAATTCACTGCTGTTATATCTATTTCATTAATAATTAATTAATAATTATTAATAATTAATGCATCTACGTGGTTTACATACACGTAAGTGGGTCGACTTTTTAAGTCTTCTTGACAACAACCTCATTGAAACAATGAAAGATACGTCTCGTTTGTGCGTTGTGGAATATTTAGATTTTTCGTTTAAACTTTTGAATTTTATCATAATTGTTTTAATATTCCATTCGAGAATCAATAGATTTTATTCGCACGCAAAGTCATGTTCGTTCGGTTCCGACTGTTCGGTTCCGACTTTCCGGCCGACTGTTGGGGCAGCTAGGTTTTGCACTCGTGAATAAAATATTATTTTACTCCCTTGGATCATAAATTACTACATCTTTAGAATATTTCTCCAATGTTCAAACTGTGTGGTATATTTCTGTGTCAGTGTACATATACTTTATTAGGTAACCAAAAGGTTGATCGCGGAAAAAGAAATTTAAAATACTATGGAGGGAAGTCTACTGTGATCATGGGTTGGACAATGATGTCCTCGGCAAAGTACACATAACTGTATTGGATCGATTAGTTGAGTTTGACTTATCGGAAAACGCCGTGTCAGCTTATTAACCTTCAGTGTACGAGAAGCTTCCGAAGCCAAACAAAGGGGGTACATGACAGCAACTAAATGGATAAGTGAAACGCTAGCTCTTGAGGCCACGAATTTCAGACTTAGTAAATATCGACCGTTTTTCAAGTATTACTTGTGTGTAGATTCACATTAATTGACACCAGAGATAAAAATCAATAAATGTAAGAATTAGGAGGACTCATCAGACGCTTTATTATTAAAATATGCCGATGCGTGTCGTCAGAGTAAAACTTTAAGCTTCTTGCTTGAGTCCTGAATGTGAAATATTCGTTCACAAAACGATTGATAGCATATATTATCGAAATAATGGAATATTATACAATTCGTGAGTGAACTTCATTCTGAACTCAGCTACGTTTCCTTCAAATATTTGAATATTATTCTCAGAAGTAGGTAAATCTACATCGTTTAGAATGCTTATATAAAATACCTGTAATGTAAAATGTAATATTTTCTTCTTAAAGAGAAAATCATATATAATTATTGGAAAATTCGTGGTTTACGAGACATAAAAAAATGCAAGCATTCTTGTTATTGTTCAGAATTGTTCTGTGTTGTATTTATAAAATATTAGTCGCGTCATTTTGAAATGGAAAGGTGTAGGGTGTTTAAAGTCTTCGTATACCCTAAAGTGATTGGTTTATTTTGTCTTCCTAGAAACGCCGTGTCTGAAGCATCTATTTTGTAGTACAAGATGAATTCTGTTAGTAGTCAAACAGACTAATAAAGAATGAGCGTCATGTTTCCAAGATCTTGCAAACGCGCGCAAAGGTAGGCTTCTGGTATACGTCAGCTTCCATGTGATTAATTTCAAACTCTGAGCAATACGCATGGAAGTTTTGTTATCAAAGAACTTTTGATTTACGGATCAATAATTTAATAAACCTTAAAGACGGCCATTCTTTGTCAAAGGAAGGTGCGATTATTTAACATTTCTCTAGACCACCAAATAAGAATCAAATACAGATTCTTTTAAGTTTCAACAACTGATATAAACAGCAAAAAGAGTAGTAATTCCCAACCAACATTACTTTCTAAGAAATGTTTAAAGATTGAGTTTAATATTGTTCCACATCCGCTTAATTATAGATTGCATAAGGGAAAAATACAATAACTATTGTCATATTGTCTCATTATTGGAAATAATTGAGAAGGACATATATTCACGACCTTATAGGCAAAAATTTTCTCTTAAACATAAACTTATAGTAATGTTTTTATCAGGTCTATCAGCAAGGATGAAACAGAAAATGATGGTTATTTTTTACAAGTTCGCATGCACATCTTGAATTCAATTCAATCTTGCACATTTCAGAGCCAGATCGAAAAGACATTTATGAGTTCTTTCCGGGCCATAAGCAGCGAAGGCCGTGGTCGTCATAAAAGACAAAACTCCTCAAACTCGAGTAGAATTTTAGTGAGACACGCACGGTTCAATATAGATTGGAAAAGTTTTTCAAATTACTATCGGATCATGTTTTAAATGGGGGATGAAAGTGTTACCGAATAGCGGGGTAAGTGCGAACTTGAAATAAACTACAAATTTTAGTTTAATATCATATTTAAGCTTTCTCTATCGCAAATTAAGGTAGGTTTCACCAACAAGTGTCTAAATAACGAGAGATGCTCACTTTAGTTGAATAAATTTGATCGTCTTTATAAAACACATGATTCATCAGTTGAATTATTTCCTTGTTTCTCTGTAGTAAAAGCAACTTCGTGTACAACCAAGAGACGCAAGTTTAACTCACGGGCGAGAGGAATAATGCAGAGAATAAATTAGCATAATCTTTTCCTTAAGAAAAATTTTTTCTATAACAATAAAACCGTTACTAGAGACACTATGACGTATTATGTATAATATAGCAGTTATTACCGAGCGAAGGAGCTCTGAGCGCAGTGCTCTGTATTCGCAATTACGAGTTACGGTTTCAATCCCTCGATTACAAGTCGAATGGTGGGCTCGTTCCAAAAATCCCCACGAACACCTCCCATCTCCCATTACCTCACCTAACACCTCCTAACATCATCCTCGTCCCTTCAACCCTCATCACCACCCTATAGTAATAGTAATAATAATAATAATAATAATAATAATAATAATAATATAAACGTGTGAGAATGTTTGAACGTTTTAGTGCCACAAATACTGATCCGCTGGAGTGATTGCTTCCAAATTTTACATGAATAATTTTAAGTGTCTGATAATCAAAACAGCGCAGTTTCTATTAAAGATGTTGCTTCAAAATGCAATTTTTACAATATTTAGTTAAATGCAAACCCGAGCTCATCCGGGCAGCGTTGTCAATGGGAATTGCAGTGCAATGCGGGTCGGAACGGAATAAAGCTGGCAGAAAGAGAAGGACGGAAGGAAGCGGAGCAAAAGAAGAGACGGGGGTAGAATGAATGGAAGATACCAGGAGCAGAAGAAGATAGGAAAAGGAGAGACAAGGGAAGCAGAAGGGGGGCGGAATGAAAAAGAGGGCCGAATGGTTGATTGATTGATTGTTTTGGTGATTCCGGGTACGTTAACTACCAAGATTGTTAGTTCCGTAACTGTAGTGCATGTTTTTGCTCTGGCTGTGGCGGTTGTCTTTCCTTCGCAGTATGGTGAGAACCGGCGCCGACCTAGCGTCGGCTAGCGGAGTTTTCCCCAATCTTGTATCTCCCTCCCGCGGGACACCGCCCCAGCCGGGACAAGCTGTAATCTCCCGGCATGTGTACTTGTGTAGTGCGTGTTAGTGTGTGTGTGTGTGTAAGAGGAGAGGATAGGCCATAAAAGAGGTAGGAAAGTGCAGTCCGAGGGCCGTTTGGTGGGGTACTGCTCCGGCATTCGCCTGGTGTCGATCGGAGAAACTACGGGAAACTACCGATCAGAGCAGCCGGCCGCTCTCCGTATAGTTGAAAGAGCGTCGGGCATATACCGAAAGAAGCTAGAAGAAAATATAAAACGAAAGCTGCCGTAGCGGGATGAGCTAAAACAATAAAATGAATAGCAAAGAGGGGAGTGTATGAATGGGATGAGAGGTAACGGCTACGGCAGGCCGGATAGCGCGTGGGAGACATGGACTAAACGTGCAGGACGAATGATCCTGCATAGTACATAATCGAAACAATAAATACTCGCGCAACGCCGAATAATCAACAAGTTCTCAATATAAAGATTGAATAGATGCCTTATTTTACGTGGCGAGACATAGGCCATCACGTCCGCTCTTCCACCTGACCACTCAAATTTAGCTACGCTCCTATCCCACCCACTAGCAGAGAAAGGATGTATTCCGTGAGCAACAAAACAGGCGATTTGAATTTAGCTTTGAGACTTCATTAGGCTTGAGGGTCTTTTACATGCAGTAAATCTACTAACATGGGACAGCCGGCTTTACGTCCTCTCCGAAGGAAGGCGTACGAAGGATTTTCTCACCCTTAAAAATGCACGTCTTCGATCGGGATTGAACCCGCGAACGCGGGTATAACAGTCCAATAACGTTACACCAACGCCGCTGATAAATATTGCGTAACAAATTAATGCCCATAGCCCCATTCCATTATTTACCATAATCAACTTCTGATAATTCTCCCTTTCATCACATCACATTATCTCAGCCACTAAAAAAAAAGTTATTACGTCGAGTCGTGGCCATTATTCTTCCTCGGCTTTCAGTCCCCGGCGCAAAACAATATCCGCGGACGTGTGACGCTCCCGTTGGCGAATAACAGCGACACATTTCACCGCGGGAGCGCCGCAACGTCCTCTGCGCGCGCTCCGTGAGGCGGACCGCGCGGCCCGATTGATGCCGTCCCCCTCCCTCCCCCTCCCCTTCCCTGACCGACCGATTCGCAAACTGTTTTATCAGAGGCACTCGACATATCATGTCGGAACACGTCACCGCTCCCCCTGGCGGGCTGCAACGACCGGCGCTTTTGAGCCGCGGGGGCGCGCGAGACGGAGGATGCGAGGAGGACGGGAGGACGAGAGGACGGGAGGCGCTCGCGCGGCACAGGAAACGGAAACTGGCGGCGGCGCGGCGGCAAGCTGCGGGAACGGTGATGGTAGAGGCGGGGGGATGATGGAGTGGAAAATGGAGTTGGGAGATGCTGGAGAGAGGGGAGTTGGAAGTAAATATTGATTAACTGGTGGCAAATGCGGGTGATAGTGGTGAGACCGTTGGGAGGTAATGAATAGAAAGACAAGGATGTTAGGCGCAGGGAGTACGGTAGGTGAGGCGGGGGCAGAGAATGGTGGCGGAGTTGAAAATTATTGTGGAAGTCTTGCGCTCCAAGGGTCTATTCAGGGAATATGGAAGCTGGGAGGGAGAGGAAACGGAAATAAGGGAGGTCTCGGTAACAGCGATGGTAGAAACGATGGTGGAGAATGTGAAAGAGTTGGAAATTCTAATGGAAGTTGGAGTTGGTAGAATGGTTGGTAGTTGGCAGAGTGGTGATGTGGAAGTAAAAATGGAATAGTCGGAAACCAATGAGAGTGACAGTAGAGAGACTGTGAGACGCTGAGACTGTTCGTAGGTAGTGCCCAGAGAAACAGCAACTCTCCAGGCGGCGATAGATAATTTTGTGGAGATGAAAATTGTGACGGAAGTCCAGTATTCACAAGGGTTTTTCGAAAACAATATGGGAGCGATGAGCTACGTATAGGAATGGAGAGGACGAGAGGGTAACAGCTCGGCGCGGCACAGAAAACGAAAATGGCGAAACGGTAATGACAGTGGAGGGAGGGGGGACAGAATGTAATGCAGTAGGAAAATGAAGTTGGTAGAGGCAGGAGTGGCGGTGTGAAAGTAAAAGTGGATTAGTATGACCCCGATACGAGTGACAGTGGTGGCCATCGGAAGGTAATGCCCAGACAGCGATTCATGTATGGCGTAGGAAAAAGGCAGGGCGGTAGCAAGGTGATTGTGATGGCTGAGGTGGTGGCACAAAAATGCGGTCGAGGTGGAAATTATATTTTTTTTGTATTCGAGACGATGTGGTTTTTCAGAGTTCATATGAGAACTACGTAGGGAAAAAAAGAGTACGGGAGGGTTGCAGACTCGGTGCGGCCCAAATATGATGAGGGTAGATGCGGAATAAGAGCGATGGAGTTAAAAATGGTATTGAGAGAGGTGTGAAATCAAAATTGATGAATTGGGCAGCAATGCGGATGACAGTGATAATAAAATGAGTAACGTCTAGAAAACAACCACTCTCCTATTCAGCAGGAAATGGGTATGATGCCAAGTACGGTTACAGAGACGGCTGAGGAGGCGATAGAGAATGCGATGAAATGGGGAAGTTGAACAAAAAATGTGGTTACTATAGGGTTAGTCACAGATAGGAGCTACGTTTATATACCGAAAGGAGGGTGTGGGAGGTCAAGAGAACCAGAGTTTTCAGTTGAGAGCGTAGGATTCCGCAGCCGAAATCAGTATTTACTGGATGTCTGTAGGAGACTCAGCTTCCTAGTCATAGCTGCCAAAGTTTCGCCCACCATTCTGCGACATTCCTCAGCGCGAAATGCGGCCACGGCGTGTCCTCCGTAAATCCCTCCGTAGCCAAGTAAATACAAACATCTTTCAGTGCGGCGGGTGGAAAAACATGAAGGTTGAAAACTAAGGCAGCGTTGGAAATGGCGATATTTTATGAAATCTAGGGCGCTACTCCAATAGCACAATCTTTCTCACATTATTTGTAATGGTGCAATATTGTAATACTAAACGAACTTGCAAAAATGGTTCTAAACTTATTGAGAAAATCTTGCTTTTAAAATTGCTCATGAGAGAGAAAGAGAGAGAGACACACACAGAGACAGAAGAACCACAGACAAAGACGAAAGGAGACAGAGAGTGGTGATTACACATTGAGATGGTTACCAAAATAAAGTACTAACTTCATAAATAATAATCATAATAGGGTTATTAATCGCTGTAAAATTAGAACAATCTAATGGCTGAATAGCAGTAAAATAGGACATAAACTCAAAAGAAATACACCCTTTCAGCCAATAAAACGACCCTCTTCAAATATCCACATACGAGCAATAATTATTAAAAGTGATTATTATTATTATTATTATTATTATTATTATTATTACATTATTATTATTATTACATTATTATTATTATTATTATTATTATTATTATTATTAGCGTATAGGTCATTACTGACCACCATACACGATTAACGTGTGTAATTTTTCCAGGATTATCTTTACAGCCCTATCCCTTAGTACGACAAGGTTGTTACGCCTTGAAGTGTGAATTATGAGCTGATAGGATGATAGTGTGGGGCGAGGGGACAATCGCAAATACGACCATGTCTGCACAGGACTCGCAGGACCTGCAGCCTCCTCGGAGCAGACGCCGCCGCAAACCACCTGAAATAACTCACCATGTATATCCTACAATATGTAAATAATTAGTTGATACATATACCTATTAATGATATTGTAAACATAAAACCAAATGTGTGGCTCACATCCCTAAGTAGAAATATATATGCACTTCATGTAAAGCATCCGACTCGAAGAAGTGACAAGAGATGCACGTTCTGCGATGGCACTGGGTACGGAGGTGACGTTGGCGGCGGCACCGCCTGGCCCGTGCCTCGACCGGTGCTTCATAATCCATCGAACAGAGAGAAAAGGCAGACGCGGTGGGAGGGGCGGACTCCCGGCGCCCGTTATCAGGTCATCAATCCGCAGCCGGCGGTGTTTTGATGCTACGCACGTGGGAGGGCAGGGGTACGCGGACGGGCGGCGGCGCGGCGGCGGCGGCGGCGCAGGTGCGCGCTGCGCAGAACTGAAATATTTACACGAATAATCGTCCGTTGGGGCCGCGAGTGGCGGACGCGGGAGGGGAGGGAGGAGGAGGGGGAGGGGGATGCAGGGGTGGGGGGGCCTCGGACGCGCATCGACGCTCCCGCATCGTACTAAGCCCCCCGGCTTCTGAACACCCGGCCCGCCCGCCTGCCGCCGCCGCCGTGCTTCTCGCGTGGGCAGTCATCACATTTGGCGCAGTAGTCGGCGGTTGCCATGTGATGTGATTAGGATTTGGAAGGCGTATGCTTCGTGCTCGCAAACGCGATTATTTCTTCGTGCTCGTGGGGCGTGGGTTTTTTACCTGCGTGATCGTGTAGGCTCGCTTATTTGGTTTCCTTTCGCAACCGTTTCGTTGTCCGGTTTTCCAGATTTTTTTTCCAGCTTTTCCACCGCCTTTCTTACCATACGATTTCTTTTTGATAATTTAAACTAATTTCTCTCTTTAATATATTATTTTCTGAAATTTTACAACTCTTTATCATTTACCTCGAAATATTGCCCAAGTATCAATGTTCAATTACAGTATCAGATGTGCAACCTATTCCACCTCTTAGTTCGGATTACCAGGGTTCTTCGGTACTTATTGAGGGTGTGGTCTGTTCGGATTCGGAAATGTTCAGATTTTCCGAAAAAATGTACCGTATATATACTAATACATCTTCCTATAGGATTACCAGACAAAATACTCGTAGCGTGAGAAGTGAAAAAAATGATAACGCAGTGTAGCGATCACATCATCCCATCACATGATCAAGCAGATGCAGTTCCTTACAGCAAAATAAGATTACCGATTTTGCACGTTCTTGTGAGTGAACATTACTGCTACATCAACATCTGATCTACACTGTATTTACCAGTGCAACAAACTTTTCAATTCGACTACTTGTGTTCCAATAATTAGTTGTTCAGTTGTACTGTAAATATAGAACCCTTTCTTTACATTATAAGTAAGTATTTTATTTATTTTGTTTATTTTTCCTCCACTCCGAATTTCGCTCGGATTATCCGAATGTTCGGATTAGCGTGTTCTTGACTTAATCTCCCTCTACCATGTGACGATTGGATTTTTTCTCCTTGCTTCTCTGTATTTATCTAAACATTACTCACTTTTTACTCCGACTTCTCACAGCTTTCCCTACTGTTCGTCCGTTCCGGTTATTCTCATATATTTTCCGCCCGAACTCTTCCAATATTTCAGTTTCTTTTTTCTCTTTTGACTACACCACGCCTTGTCTTATTTCCTGAGCTTGACACCTCTGCTCCCGCATCAACTGCCACACATCTGCTCTCGCGGCTTCACCGCGCTGCCGGCGGCCGGGACGTGCGGCTGCCCAGCCGGAGGGGAAGAACCGAGCTAGAGAGGGGCACAGCTCTTAGATCCTCCCGCACCCTCCAGACGCATCCTTCACCTCGCAGGGAACGGGGTTCGAAGAGACTCCACCTCCACCTCTCTGCCTTCCCGCCAGCGCCTTTTTCGCCTCCACATGGCCTCCACCTAGGCCTCAAACCGCCTGCTTCGTCTCGCCACGTTCGCGGTTCTATCCGTGCCCACCATTTCAATGAACTTCACCAACACCGCCTCCGTCTTCTCAGTACTAGGTTTTACCTGCACCGCCTCTGCCTCATCTGCCTTCACCTCTTCGCGGCCGTTGCTACCTTCGACTCTGCCATTTGCGACTAGTTCCGTCCTCTTAACCATGTTCTAACCATCCCACCTTTGTCATTGCTGCTTTCTCTGTTTCCTGCAACTCCATCTCATTGAAACTCTTCCTCCACATTTCTCTCCTCTCCGTGCCTGCTTCTGGCGTTACCTTTTGTGCTTCCACCATCTAGTCTGTCACCCCTTTGGCCTCCTGAACCGCCTTCTTCCCCTCCATCCCCTTTTCAGGGATCCCGGTTTCCTCTCTCTCCACCCACTCACCGCCCACCTATATATTCTACACCTCGGCTACAATCGTCATTTCCGTCGCCCTTCTACCTCCTTAGCTACTGCTTCTACTCCCGTCAGTAGCTAAGTATTCTCGCCTCCTCCTTCGCCGCCTCCTCCTTCGCCGCCTCCTCCTTCTCCGCCTCCTCCTTCTCCGCCTCCTCCTTCTCCGCCTCCTCCTTCTCCGCCTCCTCCTTTCTCCGCCTCTCCTCCTTCTCCGCCTCCTCCTTCTCCCCTCTCCTCTCCGCCCTCCTCCTTCTCCGCCTCCTCCTCCTTCGAGCCGCCGTCCCTCCCTCCTCCGTCCTTCGCGCCGCCCGCGCCTCTCCTCCTTTACCAAACCGCCTCCTTCGACACGCCTCCCTCCGCCACCATCACCTTCTCCTGCGCCACCGTCACTATATCCTCCTCCTCGTCCTCCGCCACCCCCGCCTTCTCCTCCTCTACCACCCGCCTCCTCCCCACCGCCTCGCCCCACCATCCGCCTGTCCTTCGCCGCCGTCACCGTCTCCTCCTCCTTCGCCGCCGCACCCGTGCCGCCGCCCGCCGCTGGGTTTTGCGCCCGGCTCAGGGGATTCCCAGGCGCCCCGCGCGTTTCCGCCACCGTAGGAATCCCAGCGGCGCCCGAGGTGCTGCTCTCCATTTGCTGCCGCGCGCGCGATTCTTGCCTCCTTCGATAAACAAACAGCGCTCGCCGAAAGCCAGATAAGCGCTCAAAAGAGTGGATGATATAGAACGCTTTTCGGGGCTTCTTCGCCCAAAATAGAAAGCAACTGCTGCCGGCGCTGCTCTTTCGGGCGGCTGATCCTTCACCGGACGGCTGACCTCGCAAGCTCTCCCGCCTGGTTCGAACTTTCATTCGCCGGCCGCCGCCCTTCGCCCGTCTGCTTTGATTTGTTTGTTTGTTTCGAACTTCTGCTTGTGCTGGTTCGCTGGAGAATTCGATTGCGCATTCGGTTCTGTTGATGTGAAAAAGTAATTATAGCAATCAATCAGAAACAATCGGTTTAATGAATCGTTTTATATTAAGAATTTTAGTACAAATATTTTCTCTGTGTATACATAAACAATTATATTATTGTATGAACTTCTTTTCTTTTAGAGATAAAAATAGAATATATTCCATTACCTGACACATCTGTATAACTACAAGTACGATATACATAATTCTCTTGAAAGATTGAAAGATCCTCCAATAATAACTTTGAGTGAGTATTAACGTGCTTTCATTTTTCGAGACCAAAAGCAATCGCTTCTAGATGAGAATTATCGTATCGTTTAAGCTTTGCCTTTCCGAAATGTTGATTCCGTTTATCCTTCAATCATCACCGTTTTACCAAATAACCCTGTGTACAAAACATTCTGAGCTTATTTCACGGCACAAAACCTTAAGGTGCTACCGAAAGTATTCCCAACTATCGACGTGCTGGCAGCGAGCCTTTGATCTGAAATTACTCCTAGCAACCGCTAATTGAACTTCCAGGCGAGTTAATTGTTTGGGTCTCCGGTGCCCAGGACTGCCTCACTCACCCCGCAGCCCCCACCCCACCACCCCCGTTCCCCACTCCCCCCCCCCCCTCGGTCGCATAGCCTCCGCCTCCCCGCACACTCCCCCCATCGCTATTTGCCCTCGCCGCCGCCTTATCTTGCGTTTTCTCGTACACCCACGCCTTTTTTTCCATCCCAAGGCCGCTTTATTACCCCGTTTAACGCCGCTTCCGTTGCCATTATTTACACCATTCTGCTGTGTTGCCGTGTTACAATATTATTCCGTAAAAATAATTTGGTAATTAATTATAATGCAGTCAATTTCATTTACTTCTCGGCAACCGACTGATTTCATATTCATTTCCTTGACAGGAATCACTTTTGTTTTTCCTTTTATGTACTATATATACTTCTGCACATTTTTAATTGCTATCATACCCATCATAAAAAGCATGTAGCACATTGCATGCTGAATGCAATTATTTTCTTGCGCCGCTAAGTAAAATTTCTCACAGACCTCTCAGTACTGACAGTCGTAACCCACGTTTAAGAGATCTTATATTTCCATCGCTGTCACTCTACCGTACTGTACAATGCTACATCCATCATACTACTACTCGTATTTCGTCAACTCTCCACGCGAGTGCCCGTATCCTTTCTATTGATCATTTTTAGCTTAATCACAATGTTTGCTGCACTGCAATTGCTACAATTCAGATTCTTCCCCCGGTCTCTCTCTTCTCTCTCTCTCCCTCTCTCCTCCCTCTCTCCCTCTCTCTCTCTCTCTTTCATCGCCTCCCCTCCCTACAACGTCCTCCTGCGCCCTGTCGTGATTCACCCGCGCTTCGCCCCCACATCGCCTCCGGCAACGCCGCCCCGGTCGCCACCGCTCTGCAGGAAGCTGCGATGCGGCCGTCCAATCGCATTGCCAATCTGAAAACGGCGGTAGCGGAGGTGAAGGTCGAGGTGGCGGCGACGGTGATCGAGTCTGACGTGATGGCAGAAGCGCGGGCAGAGCTGGCGGAGGCGGTTGTGGGAGTGAAGGCGGACGGGACTGGAAGTTGTGACGTTGGCGGAGATGAATTGAATTGAATTAATTAATATTACGTGGCGAGACTCAGGCCATGAGGCCTGCTTATCCGTCTGACCACGCAAATTTCGCTACGCTCCTTTCACCAACTAGCAGAGAAAGGAGGTATTTCTTGGGCGAGAAACAGGCGATTTCAATTTAGCTCAGAGGCGTCATTTAGGCTTGTGGATCTTGTACATGCAAGTACATCTACTAACATGGGCCAGCCGGCTTTACATCACCTCCGAAGGAAGGCGTACGAAGGATTTTTTCGCCTTTAAAAATCCACGGCTTCGATCGGCCAACTTGGGTACAACAGTCCTAAACGCTAACCGTTACACCATCGCCGCGCGCAATTAGGGATGGAGGTGTGGTTGGGGTTGTGACTGAGACGGTGATAGTGGTTATGCCGGGGTGAATGTGGTAGGCGGTGAGGCGACGGCGGCGGCGGCGGCCGTCGTGACAACGGAGGTGACCGAGGAGCTGATGGGGAGGAGGGGACTGACGCGGAAGATGAGAGAGGGGGGCAGAAAACGGGGAGATGTCAGCGGCAGAGGAAGATGCGGCGCGGCTGCCGGGCTTCGATGGAGGGCGCGAGGGAGAAGCACAACCAATCACGCCACAAAACAAATCGTTGGCGCTTTCGATAATCGCGTTCCGCGGCGTCCTCTTCCAGCGGCGCTGGCAATCGCGGTTGTCCTGCGGCTGCACGACCTGCATTTGCGTGCCCCTCCACAACTGCGATGTTACAGCGGGCGTCGTGAATTCCCCTTATAGAACTAAAATGAATATAAACATAAATACATTCCTTATTGAGAAGCTAAACTTAAACATTTGTATTGGTACATTTGATAATCACAGCATATAACTGAAATAATTTGAATACAACATACCGTTTCACAAGCGGACTGAAAGAAGTAAATAGTGAATGAGAAATGGAACTGAATACTGTAGTATACACGCCAAAATACAATGTTGTCAGTGTTTAGTATCGATGAAGTAAGTTCAAGGCAAGAAATAAACGCTACATTTCACGTTTCCTTTGGTAATTAACTCGGTGATATTGATTGAATATATTTTCCTAGTCTCTTTGAGCAGTGAAAGTGGTTTCAAAGAGGGTCATCTTCTCGTAAAATTGCTACTGTCTCATTGCTCGGGCCAAACAAACAAAATTAAAGTGTTTAAAAAACCCATATTGCAATATAGGTTATTAATACAAAATTCTACAAGAGTGCTTCAATGATGCATGGTACGCATGTGCATTATAATTTGGAGACGATAGGTCAGAATGCATTTTAGTATGTGAACTCCAAACTATGGATGCGATCTTTCTCGAATATTCACAACTAATTTAAAAGTAAATAAATTCGCATCATTTCGGTACCTGAATTAAAACTTGCTTAAGATTTGGTATGATTCAAAACAGAATCAGAGAAAATAAGGCTCTGAATAAAAATGAAAAAAATATAGAAAAAATATGGTAGATCAATTCAAGTATAAATACACAAAAAGGAAATAAAAGTAAAGTGTACAGACGAAATCTTCCTTCCTTGTTGCCTCAATCTCATATCGTCGCACGAGGAAATGCATTTTACGCGAATCGACCGTAACGTAAACTGATATCGTTGTTTGCTAGGGAAGCAATACACATCGCAGTCCGTCATAATACCGAGGCGGTACTGAAGACATTCGGGGACACCGCTGTTCCACAAAGTGTGTTCGGAACGATTTCCGATTCCCACAAACGCTTCTTAGAAACGGGACCGCGATCCAACTGGGTAATGACCGACAACTGTTCAGGAAATGTCCCGTTTGTTCGCAACAACAGCTTATTGTTTTTATGAAGTATCACTCGATGACAAACTTTGGTGAAAGCTACCTCCTCAATGTTTCTCAATATAGGTTTCCAATGCAGCGATTATATTCACTGGCTTGCGCAATTTGTTATTTTCTTGGGAACATTGGTCTCCGTGTACCTAGGATAAACGATTGAATACTAATATTCAAACGAAAGTGAATGCAGTTGACAGTATTTATGGATAACTTTACTGTTTTTAGAATGTATTCACATTCAAAGTTGTAAATATGAGAGAAATAGACTCGAAAATGATTATTTTCACGGTCAATAAAAGAATGTAATACCACAAGTGTACAAATCTGAACTTATATTTCTTTAAATGTATTTGAAGAAGTCTATGTTTACTTATCAACTTCTTTACTCTACAACAGACAATTGCAGAATGTTTTATAAATCAATAATTTCTTATATATCAGGTTGTTTCGTAGTGATACCTTTCCTTTTATGAAGCCATCTGCTTCATTTGCAAAATTTGTTCTTAGAGTAGCCAATGAAGGTTATTAAAGTCCTGGCTTTTCATGAGAGCTTACAACACCTACTAAACATTCAGCGATTCAAATTTAACCCATAAATTCGGTCTTCAATGGAACTTTTGAGCCACAAAAACATAAATTACTAAAATTATCACCAAAAACAATTCAGAGCGAAACCCAGTTCTATAAATGCTCAAACTCAAATTCAGGAAACCATTGAAAAAGAAAGTATTGTGTTATGAATCTGAGATGCAACTCATTTTTCCCTTAAGGTTTAACTGACATCATTATTTCCTTGTTGTGCATGTGAAGTAATTGTCAAATTACAATTTAGTTGAAGTATGTTTCACATAAGTCATTAATCATGTTTTGTTTTGTATTTCAAGGTCCTGCAAGGACCATAAATATTTTTCTCGTGCCATATATAATTAGAAATTCCTCTCCATTACGGGCTTTGATTAACCATATTAATGGACTCCTCTCTTCGAAGAAGCCAACACGCCTTCCACAACACTAAACTCGCACCGCAATTGAGGGCTCACGAACGCACAGGCACGTGCATGTCAGGTGCCCTCGTCCGCCTCAACCGCGCGGGCGGCACCGGGAGGGCTGCCGTGATAGGTTGCCAGAGATCGCAGCGGAGCGTCCTGCGTCAGCGACGTGACGGCACGTCCTCCCACGCGCCTGTCGACCAGCTCCCCCTCTGCTCCCCTCCCCACCGGCGAGGTCCGCTCGTCAATTGCGCGGCCGACGCTGATCATGGCAGACGGAGCGAGTTCATGGATTTGGTGTTCATTGGTTGTTTGGTTATATAGTGTATGTAGTGTCTTTGGGGATGACAACTACTACGGTTATTATTCCCGTACATGTAGTATATGTGATATGGCTGGAGGGGGTATCCTTCTGCCGCTCCTGAAACGAGAAATCCGGCGCCCACCTTCTAGTCGGATTGCGAGGCTTCTCCCTTTTCAGGTATCTCCCCAGCTGGGCACCGACCCAGGTGGGACAAACTTCCAGCGATGTGTGAATCAGAGTTAGTGCGGTCCTTGGCTCTTTCATAGTCAACTAAAGCTAGCAGCATGCAATAATCAAACCTCTATCAAACCATACGCAAAATTAGAAGCTAAATTTTGTAGCCTAATTAAGTATTCCCGAATTTTAGACTCTTGTATTTCAAAAATAGTGAGTTCTGGCAGCAACGCCTACTTAGAATACAATTTTACAGTGTTGGAAGTTAACAAAAATTGACCTAAAATTAAATACTAATAAAGTGGAAAAGGAAAAATTGTTCCAGCCTACATTTTTCTAAATTATGGGTTTTACAAATTAAAATAGGCAATATACGTTCTTTCAGGGTAAACCTCAAAAACATCAAAAAAAATGACATTTTACCCAACATTTAAGGCTTGTTTTAAGCACCTTTAAAAAATTCTGTTCTTTATTTTTTTTTAAATTATGGTCGAACGAAATAAAACAGATGGCATACGTTCTCGATAGTTAAGGTCATTTGGGGTGTTTTTATTTTTACAAATTACACTAATGTATTTTTTTAATATCTTTTACGCCGGCAATATGCACACTTCCAGATATTTGTTAACACTATTGTATTTGTGAGAGGAAGTTATTTAAACGACTTTAATGAAGTTTTTTAAAAACTCAAAAATTATCTGTGAAAAACAGCTTTAAATTTCGAATTTACCGTGGCACGTAAGCGCCGAACTCTCATGGACGAATGGGGGTGATATATGAATATGAATATGAATAATAGAGTACGTTGCAACCTAAAGAGAAGTAGAGAGAAACGACGTAAAATCTCCTGCCTGATTTAAAAAACTGAAAAAAGCCTGTTTTACTTCGGTGACGAGCCATGAAAGTATCACTGTTCATCTGGGTATCCTCTACTATTGTTCTCCCGCTCTTCTTCAGAGGTATCCTCTGTCTTTACTCAGTAGCAATCGTAGAATTATTCTTCAAGTAAGTTTGTAGATCCAATCAAGGTGGGAAAAATTTGCATGAGCATGTTACGAGCTTAATGTTTTAAAAATCTTTATTGAATATTTTATTTAAATTGTGTCTCTTTTGTTTACATGAGTCATTTATCGTTGATTACAAACATATACTTGATACTGAAGTCATTCAAGTAAGCCGTTATGTTAGGTTTATCTGCAGTCGAAATGTCATTCCTTTCTCATTTCTGCCTTCTGATTATTTCGACTTCTTTTTATCTTTTATTTTCATAATACATAAGTCTGCCAAAATAATTTATAAATACGTATTGGAATTGGCAATTAAATGAAAACTACTGAAGCACACTAAAGTTCTCAAATTTTCAAGTTTCTGAATTTGGACCGTCGCCTAAATTGTGCTGCACAAGTTTCTATGCCTAAGAGCATTTCCGGCAATTCATATTTCCTGTGTTCTCTGTATACAAATCAAATAATACAATATTTGTTTATAACGTCTTAAATTTCATGAACTACTCTGGATTGTTCTATGTTAACAAATAATACATTTTGCCATTTCTCAAATGGAAGAAGTCTTTTGCACTAGAGCGGTGTTAATGTCTATACATAACGGTGTTAATGTCTCATCCAACTATGCACGTTATTAAAACAGAATGCAGTGATTGCATTGTAACGACTCATTAATTGCTGACACCATTCCACAATCACAGAAAAGCACCCCTTCCACCATTGACCGAGATATCGAACGATGTGCGATGTTATCGCTTCGGTTTCGGAGGAACAGATGTTCCTAACGTGGCTTCGACGCCCGCTCCGAAAGTTAACGTTCATAAATATTCATGCATCGAGTACCCGAAGACAGATGCGCTCTATGATTTTCGTCCCGCCGGGTCAGCAGAACGCGGCACCGTCCGGTGACGTCAGAAGTGGCTGCGGCAGCGATCGCGGGAGGAAGTAGTGGCGTTGGCAGTGGGGGCGGCGTAAATGCACGAAAAGAGAAGGAACATTTGCAAGAGGAGAAATAAAATGAAAAGTAGGATGGCGGAGATTAGGAAGTACAACAAGAGAAGTAAAATTGTGAAATGTACGTTGTTTCCTTTTCCATTTTTTTCCACATTCTTTCATCGGTTTCTTGTTTCATCTCTTTCTCCCTATGTTTCTATCTCCCTCTTATGATTCTTTCGTCCCTTTTATGATTCTTTCGCATTGTCTCACCATCTCTCTTTCCCTCTCTTTCTCCTCTCTGCCTTGCTTTCCCTCTGTTTTCCACTCCCCCTTCCTCCTTTCCCTTCTCTGCTAGTCCTTTCCAGCTATCGTAACCAACAGTACACACACGTCACTAACAATACTGTTAATCATAGTCAACAATACTGTTGTAATATATCGTCAACAATAGTGTCAACAACACCGCCCACGACACCAGCACTGTCACTGGCGACACCACAACTTTGTCTCAAACTATTGTGGTGAAAGTCGAGAAGCAGTGTAGGACATGCTGATGTGACTGTATGGGTAGTGGCAGCAGCGTCAATAGCAGAAGTGGCAAGCAGAGCCGGGCGTGGAAAACGGCAGGCCGTGGCGGCGGAGCGCGCAATCGAACGCCGTGGAATGTTAACGCGACGCCGCTGGTAGAGCCCGCCCGCCAGCGCCGCGCCCGCAGCCCCATCCCAGTCCCATCCCCACCCCTCCCCCTCCCCTCTCTCTCCGCCCCTCCCGCGCACACGCCTTCTACCACGCAGCACGTCAGTGCCGCGACGGGTACCGCCACCGACCGTCTCACGCCGACGCCCCCGTCCCTTCTCTCCCCGGCCTTCCTGTCCATGACCTTCCCTCTGTCCCTCTCCTATTCCCTCCCTTCCCCATTCCAACCCTCCCCAACCCGTCACGCGCCGCCTCGACCCGCCGTGCCCCGCCCCCAACCGCGCCACGCCGCGCCCCGGGCGGCCCGAGCGCAGCAGCCGCCGGCTGACGTTTCGTCCGGCTGTCTGCCACGCGCCGTGGACGCCCTTTAGTGCTTCCGTACTCTCCACTTCGTCATCTGACCTCACAGGGCTGTCGGGACAAACACGCGCGCAACCTGTACGTTAGAAGTCATGCAACGTGTGCGACAGATTATTCGATAAGAGGAATATAAGAACAGATCAAGAAGTGAGTTAAAATAACAGCGGATTAATATTTACAAATAAGTACAGAAATTCTGTATAGATATAGAAGTACAAAAGTTTGTATTTAATTGGCTGTCCAGGTGACGCCGCGTCCATAGCAAAGGGGCGACGTTTCGGTCGCCATTCTGCGACCTTCCTCAGGGCGTAATACGGAGGAATTGAATTGAATTGAATTAAATTAATGCCTTATTTTACGTGTCGAGACGTCGCAGAATGGCGATCGAAACGTTGGAACCTTTGACATGGACGCGGCGGACAGCCAATTAAATACTGACCCCGGCCGCGGAAGCCTTCGGTCTCAGTATAAAAGTTACTCCAACGGAGTATACGAGTAGGTATGTAGCATAAATTTAAGGTCAAATAGTTGACAAAACTACGTAATTGTGATCATATTATTCCTAGTGAGAAAGAAAAGAATACCGCGAATATAAATGGTTTGTTATGAAATGATTACCAAAAGGACTTAAAAAACTCACTAAAGAATATTTGAAACTTACAAACTCATTGGTATCCTCCTGTATATAAGTCAACTGGCTCTGAGAGATATGTGGAACAAATTATGCATTTACAAACTGTTACCATGATTATGTTGCACATAGTTTTCGTGTGAGGATCAATATCATCGCTGATGTCATGAAAATTAGGAAACGTAGTGTAAATGTGGAAGCTTCGTTTCGGTGCGTTTCCAAAAGTGTGGGGACGATGTCACGCAAAGGGAGATGTTAAATATTTCTAGAGGGCTAATGGAATTTCCTCGTCGGTTCTCATGCGAGAAGTCCGGGCTTCTGCTCGACATGGGCTTCGAAGCTACTAATTCATTATACCTGCTTTGATTTACTAATTCCGAGTATTTTTGATGTATGTGTATTGCAAATTAAATGAAAATTTTCTTTGAACTGACATTTCTGTAACATCCTTATCTACAAAAACAAAATTGAAATGTCCGACTGTCGTTTCGAAATAATTGATTTTTGATAATCTTGTTCGGCCATTTGCGTGAAATAAAAGTCAATTCAATTGTTTTTGTACTTTGTTTGCCTGTGTGTCCAGGCTGCTTTCGGGAATGGTACAAACGGACCCGAATTTTGACAAGTATTGTCGGATATAAGTAAGACAAAGTGTTCAATCCATTATTTTATAGTATATAAATAAGGATGACCGTTTGCTTACTTTTAAACTAAACACGTATCTAGCTTTATTCGGACGTTAATTTTTGCTGTGCACTAGTCATTTAAAAAAAGAAAAGTTACTATCTTTTTGAGATTTCGTAAAATCTACCACCATTCCGCTTTCCTACTCTGTAAAGACAAGTTTAACTGTGCACTACTTCCATGTTTCGCAATACCTCGAAAATCGTGAGGAAATACAGCAAAGTGGATCAACATTTTCTGAAAGCTAAGATGATCATAGAAACATAGGAGAACATGATCAGGGAAGGAGCGGACAATGTAGGGTAGGGACATTGCGTGGTGGGAAGGGGTGGAACTGGGAGTGTAGCACGTGCTACACGTCGTGTGGCAAGAGAGAGACAGTGGGGATACTTGATAGAATTCATTTCATTTCGTATCGTAAGAGAGAGACAGTGGGGATACTTGATAGAATTCATTTCAATTCGTATCTAATAAGCGATCGTGGTAAATAAATTGTCAGGTAACTCGGGTAACTTCACCTTGTTTTAAATAATTACTTATCACAACGAAGGTGTATTCTAAACATATATTTTCTTCGCATGCTTTGAGATACAACTACGACATTCTTTTATTTATTTCCTTAAAAAACGTTCTTATTTTCTGATACTACCATAGACATAAATCTAGCTATTTCTATGAAATGAAAAATTACACACATTATAATTTTTGTATATAGCAGGCGCTCAAAAGAAAATAATTGATTAATACTTGTAGCATTGTAATGTTTATCTGCAAAATATTAATTAAGACAAGATCAGTGGATAAATAAATATATACTTTGTATGGTGCGCTACATTTCGTATCTTGTTAGAAGAAATAAATCTTAACTTTTTATTTTCCCATATAGTACGTATATACGTAAAATAGGGAACGTTATGTAATACTGCGGAAAATCGATTTTGAGATTTTGACGGAAATACTCGCTTTGGGGTCGCCTGATACCGAAAAAGTGTTTTTTTTATTTTTCAAAACGTCTTTTTTTCTGTCCGTCCGTCCGTCCGTCTGGTGTCTGCGTCTAAACCATTCGTAGAATTTTTTTCGAAATTGAAGAAACTCCTGTTCACGTGACTCGAGTTGAAACTTCGAAATTTCAACTTTTTTCATTAAGTAACCCAGAGAGGTTGATTATTATTGTTGGATACATTATATTGACTGACCTGCAAACCCAATAAATTAATCCTGCACAGTAGTTCTTCAATGATATACTGTAATTATGGTACAACGTCGACTTGTTTTACAGTAAACTAATTACGTTCTTCTGTAGAGAACAGCAGTTGTTCTGACCGCGCTTACACATCCTGCCCCGCTATTCTCTTATTGAACGCCCGAGGGCACGCAACGCACCTGACCTGGCTACGTGACCCAATAGGTGAGCAGTGTCTCCCACAGACACGGCTCGACATACAATATTTGGTTTATTCGTGGTCTGGGGCGCATTCATTTTAATTCTCTTCCGTTATTTCTCCTGAACCTCCCTTCGCATTGATACTCGGATGACCTTACATTTCCACTCGTGTTCCTAGTAATTCTCCTAGCTTCAAATATTAAAGATTTATCTAAGGCGATCAGTCAACCTTGCAATCAGAAAAGAACAAGAAGAAAAAGAAAGTTACAAACAAGTATACCAAAGCGTAGAATATTGATCTCCGAAAACGTACACATCGACTATGGTATGCGTTCTCGCTAATAACAGGACCCACAAGTTGAGTCGATAACGATAAAATAACTTCATAAAAAAGAGAATAACCGTACAATATTAATAGACAAAATTCAGAATCCACTTGCACAATAAATTCATTTTTTTATTGTTCCGACTTATCTCATGTTTTGGTATATCTCATTATTATACTTAGTAGTTTCTTTCAAAACTGTTTAAGTACTATGTTATGTAAATGAATTAATAAATAACTGTCTGTCCTTTCGGCATTTGATTTTTATTTCGTTCGGTTAAATTAGTGACACCTCAACAAAAATGAAAATTTCATTGCTTATCATTCTTACCGTAACGGCCGTGCTTTCGTAAAACACGGCCATGCTTTGGAGTTATCCAGTGTTGCAGGTATAAATCCAACTTGATCGCGATCGGTGCCGAGGAAAATAAGCAAAATAATTAATAAAACGGCAAAATGGCAAAACCAGGCCTCAGATGCTAAATAGCACCCTAACAAACGGGCCACGGATCGCGCGCGAACCTTCTCTTACTTGTCTTATTCTTTCCCCTTACATACACACACTTCCACTTCCACACTACCGCATATGTCGCGAGTTTTCAACGTGACCCAGATGGGGTGGTGGTACCTCCTCTAGTGACAGATACCTGGATGTGGAAAACCCAGCTAGCTGACGTGAAGGTCGGCGCCAGATTACGCCAGAACATGAAACATGCACTACCTGACCCGTCCCGTCATGAAACATGTACAACACATATTGGACTAATGACCATAACAAACTGACACGCCTCGACCCAGCTGAGTGCTGCCCGCGCTAGTGGGAGATATCTGGATGTGGAAAACCCCGCACGACGACGTGAAGGGTGGCGCCGTTTCACGTCATTCGGCAGGGTAAGAACACTGCCACCTCCCGTCATGAAACATGCACTACACATACTGGACTGTAGCAGTTGACACGCCCGTAAACCCTGCATTTCCATCTAGGCGCACTTTGTCAGGCATCATATGAATTTCCAGCCTCGCAGGGGGAATTACGTGCCAGAAAAAATCTCTTGGTTGTAAGAATAAAACGACAACGTGAAACCTCTGCAGATACGCGAAAGGCAGAAGTTGGATTGAGAATTTGCTCGGGAATTTGCGTTTTGTTTTGACAGGCCCGCCGAGAAGTCTGCCGGAGTACTTGCGGCATCGAGGCGAAGCGAACTTATTTGTTCGCTATGGTGCCCCATCAAACTCTATAACTCGCAGATGCAATCGGCTTTAACTTGCTTCAAACTTTCCACTTATTGCCGTCATGTAGAAAATCGAGACTTCACGTTTGTTATCTCTGTGCAAACTACGGCGATGCCATCTCATCCCACAAGAAGCGCCTGTGTCTCTCGTTATATAGAGACATACGCAGCCTACATTTACGGAAACGTGAAGATAAGGTAATCTTCACGGGATAGTTCGATGATTGATTTTGGAGCTGGAGCTGGAAATATAAAATAGCTAATGTGGGAAGATCTAGCAATTACGATAGGCAACAAGAGGAATGGTAATAAACATGTAGGTTATCGCAAAAATTTTCATTCATGTACAAAACGAAAACCTTAATGCGTTTGGGTAAAAGCAAGAATAAAAAATCGATTAATGTTGATAATTTTATTAAAAAGTAAAGTAATAAACTTTCATAGAATTTGAATGAATTTCCTTCGAAGTGCTGTCCCTGGCTAACGATTCACGTGCCCGACGTTGAATGAACGACTGGAATCATTTCTGGAAGCCTTCTTTCGGAATGGCTTTCAGCTGCTGTGTTGTGGCCCTCAATGTCATTCGGTAATGGTTTCAAAACGTTTTCCTTTTGGTGCAGTTTTTTGGAAAAGCCACGAGTTGCATGGTGCTAAATCTGGTGGATATGACGTTTGTGAGCAAACAGGAATACTTTTTTGACGCAAAACTCGCAAACCAAAAGCGACGTCGTGCTCATCGTGCTCTGTCGTGATGAAGAATACCATCGGCTCATTTTTCTGGTTGTCTCATTTGCAAATTATCAGCTTAAATGCTTACACGGACCTATGCAGATGTTAAAATCTTTGGCAAGCATTTGTCCGTTTAAACGAACGCGCTTTGCCACTTTTTGCGAGTTTTGATCTGTTTTTTGAAGTCGAAGAACGACCGACCATTGCTCATCTTCAACTCACTCATTTGCGCTTATAAACAGTGTCCAGAGTTACCGCATTATTACTATACACTTATTTTAACCTTTCATGGGCCTCTTTGACCCTTTTCTGCAACTTGATACAAAACTTAATGTTAATGCGTTGTAGGAAATCCATGATGCGCAATAGACACGGTAAACATGAACTCATTCTAGCGGCTCTGAAATCTGACTGAACATGTCAAAACGTGTAGGATCTTACCACTAATCATCGCTAAGAATCAGACTATCGGGCTTATTAGATCAAATAGATGTAGCTATAAAATTCATTCACTGTATTGTGTCATCATACCTAATAAAAGTATTTTTTTAATGTTTTTAAAAATAGTTTTTATTTACATAAATTAATTTATAAAATTGTTGTATGGTGTTCCAAATAATAAGGAATGAATAAATCTAGTATTGACTATAATTTAAATTGGAAACAAAACTAGTCATTTTCTTCTAATACCATGTTGTTGGTCGTCCACATATTTCAAAATAAATTATATCGGGCGAAAAATAAATCAGTTCATTTCATTTATACGACGTAATAATTTTCAGGTTTTTTGGATTATTATGAAAAATGTATGTATGTTTATGTATAAAATGAATGGGTTTGGATATTTATGTGTGATGTAAATGCACAAAATGAGCAGAGAACAGAGTATTTTCTTTCTATGATTAATTTTCCTTAAATTTAATTGCAACCGCTGCATTCTATACTTAGGCTACGTTTTGTAATTGCAATGCTTTTTGTAATTACACAGTACTTCGTAGTAATGGACAGTATCTCTGCAAGTCCAGGGGCCTCTATGTATATAATAAATCGGCAACTTGTGTCTAACTCGTGTCTGTACAATTCAGATTCAATAATGGTACCAAACGTAATTAAATTATCTAATTTGATGGTGAACTTTCTATTTAACCACAGGTGTTTAATAACATGAAAATACACAGGGGTAGTTGGTTATTTATTCATTATATAATCAGGAAATTTGGGTTATGCTTTTACTGCTAAAATTCCATTGGTTTCAGTTCATAATATATTGCTCATTTCATTTCGAGAATTTTTATACTCATCATTTGTCTCGTGATAATATATTTTATTTCAATTACTGATGAAATTAAACTTCTTCAATTAGTATTAAATTATTTTTAAACTATCATTGATTCACTGTTAACTAAATGCACAAACCTACTAAATATGAATATCTTTGCACCTCGAGTTTGATTGCATTCGTCCCTCATGGAATGAGAATGATATTCTAGAGGACGAAAGATTTGAAACATTAATTCCACGGTATGAGAGATCATGAATATTAAATATTAACTTCATCAAATAATTGAATGGTAATAACATTGAGATGTAGGAACAAGTATCACAACGTTATCATACATGAAAATGTGTATTATGTTTGGCCGAATTCCTAGCAGTAAAATTGTTTTGTTTATAAGAAAGTAATCAGAATATAATTTGCCGAAAGTCCTTCAAAAGACCAATCCTTACTCTTCACGTTATAACGATGTTATTACAGGTTACCGTTCTAATCCGGCAAGTTAAGAGTTTCGACAAAATATTTCTAACTAAAGTCTTAAGATTAAATAAGAACACCTCAGTTCTTGTTTAATTTACATTCATTAGCTTCGGAAGCGAAAAATTCCTTGTAAGTTTTCGTAATGAACAATCCAAATCAACCGAGGCTAGGAGGAGTGGGGGAGGAGGGGAAGTGGTGGAGGATGAAGAAGGGATGTGGTGGGGGAGGACGAATGTTACTGGAAGAGGGGCATGTGATGAAGATCGGAAGGTACTAGCGAAGGAGGCAGAGGAGGTAGGGTCGCATCGTCGATGCGTGTCTCGGGGGGGTCTGAGTAGGCAGTGGTGATGGCGGAGGCAGAAGAAGAAGAAAAAGAAAAAGAAGAAAAATAAGAAGAAGAAAAAGAAGAAAAATAAGAACAAGACAAAGAAGAAGAGTGGGAGAGAACGAAGAGGAAGTGGAAGACGAGGGTGAAGAGCAGTGTTGGATGAATATGAGCACGTGATGAGGATAGAAGGGAAGCGGTGAATGGAAGGGATGGAAGGTCATATCATAGATGTGTCTGTGTAGGCGGTGGTGGTGGAGGCGGAAGGTGTGGGGTGGATGAGGAGGGTTGGAGGAAGAGGCGCGTACGAATAAGTTACGAGGGAGCAGCGGCGGGGGCGGGGGGGGGGGGAGCACGGTCGCCACCGCAGCCCGCGAGCCGCGGGGCCGACGCTGGGTGGCGGGGCCGCGGGGCGCCCGCCGGGGCGGTTGCCGCGCGCCCCGCAGCCGCGTGCGCTGGCGTTGCCCATTCTCCGCCCAAAGGTATCCCGCGCGCCTCCCGCCCCTCCGGCGACCACTGGCTTTTTGAAGGCGCGTTCGCTCGCTTGCCGCCGTTTTCCACGACGGCTGTGCGCCCGGCCCCGCGATCCGGCCGATCCCCTCCACTCGCTCAAAGTGTTCTTCCAATCGAAACGGAGAATGAACCAGAGCAAATAATTTTTTTGAAGGTACCCGCGTTCTTAGCCATCATCGGACAAGCCGACGACTCTTCCGCTGGGTCCTGCCAATAACCGGTGTCCTGCGACTCTTCGAGCTTTAATACAAAACGCCTCTCCTCTTCTCACGCAACCTACAGAAAGCTTACTGCAAAATAACAACCAAAAATTACAGAATGCTTCTTATAAATGTTTTTACTAATGCCCTGTTGTTGTGAGCGTTTTTGTGGTTCTTTGATCGTACAAATAATCTCGTAAAAATATCAGTGTGAAGCCTGATTAGCGCCGAATGGTGAGAAATCTTCGGGGGAGTCGGAAGAAGACCACAGAAACCATTTACGCGATCAGAGCAGCCAATTCGCTATAATTCTCTTCTAACAGAAGCCGCCAGAAATTCGACCCTAGCTATCTGCCTAGTGTTGGAAAATACCTTCGTAGAGACATCCGAAAACCTAGGATCTCCTGGTCAAAGGCACTGTAGTGACGTCAGCGAAACAAAGCCACCTCAGTGGCTGTAGGAACGAGAACCGAGCGGGAGCTCCTCCCGCAGAAAAACTACAAATTCGAGTAAGGAGGCGGGGGCGGGAACTGGGCAAGCGTAAAGCCCACGGAGCAGCCCAATCGCGTTATAATTCTTCTTCTCCAGAAGACGCCAATTCGACCTACGCCTATCTAGCTAAGTGAGGAATAAATTGGTCATCGGTAGAGACTCGAGAACTAGATTTTCCGGTCAGAGGCACTGTAGTGACGTCAGCAAAACAAACCACCTCAGTCGGTTGCAGGAAACGAGACGAGCGGGACTCCCGCAGAAATACAAATTCGAGTAAGGAGGCGGGGTGGGGTAGGGCAGGGCAGGAAAGCCACGGAGCAAACTAAGCGCCGAGCATTTATGGTAGCCCATTAGAGCGCTCCGACGTCGAACGATAGGAGTCGAGCCATTACGCGAGAGCGCCGGCCTCGACGCGGAGATGCCATTTCCCCTGCGACGGAGCGCGACAGCGCTGCGAGATCGCCGCTACCCCTCCGCCCCGCCCCTCTCGCATTTGCATTCTGCCCCTCCCGGCGTCCAGCCTCGCTCGCATGCGTTTTCTCCTGTGTTGCTGTACTTCCTTTGGTTTCCCTGGTGCACGTCTGGGTCCACGCAGCGGAGCTCTTTTGTTCACAATACCACCAATCCTATGGCGTTTTCATTTAATGGATCTATCTGAAAAGGGAATTTACTTTTCTATTTGATAAGTTTCACATTTGGGAAAGAAGTCTATTTTTCTCCAGCTTTATTATGGGCTTAATAACTTTATATTTAACATGGAAAACTACCGTTGACTTTCTTTGTCATTTAAGATTTTGTGGGCAAAAATTTCGTACTCTAGACAAGGGGCATCTATTTTATGCTTATGGTGGAGATAGAAGGAGGTACTATATAGATGGAGGTATGATGAGATATAGCACACGTTGAAGGAATAAAATGTTTTAATATTAATAGACATAACAAACATATATTGTTATTCTCCTGCATTATTGTATACCTCTTGCCAAATAAAATCAAATGGAAATGGTTAGATACTTATAAATTCAAATAAAATAGTTTACTGCTTAACTAATTTTACTCAACTAGATTCTAAACTATATACAGAAAACGATAATATTTGCTATAGTCATGCTCGTTTTAATGGGCTAGAAACGTTTTGTACCAGCAACAATTAAATATGCCTACCTAATTTTGTTTGTAACAATTACTGTCATCAGCTTCTTGATCAAAGCTTCCCATCGTTATCTCGCTTAGATTTTTCGTTGTTTACCTTGTATATTAAACAAACTCCTATGGTCCCTTTCTTTACTTTTGAAGAATAAATTCAGCATTTTGTTTATTTACTTATTTATTTATTTACTTCTTTACCTGTTTATCTATTTACTTAGTTAGTTATTCCAAACCATAATAGAGTTGTAACTGTTGACGTTAAAAAATTAAAATTGAAAATAAGCATCAATAGGCGCGACCATTCTTCGATATCCCCGAATCAAATTAAAACATCTTCACAGTTTCCTTAATTCACATCATCCTTTACTTCGTTTTCCGATTTTTCCCTACGTACATTCATTTACCTCCCTTTTCCGTTGTGGAGCACGACAGCATCGCAAGCTCTCTACTTCTCCGGCAGCCACATTTGTATTCTGCTGCATACGTACTTTCAGGCTCGCTCGAGTGCATTGTCCTCTGTACTACAGTTACTTTCCATGATTTCTTTCGCGCACATTTGCTTGAGCGCTAAGCGACTTCGCGTCAATTCGAGCAAAACTATTTCCATTGAATGGGTCCTCTTTAAAGTTTTTTCCTTTGAAAAGAATTCACTTTTTGCATACTTTCAGAAGTCACGTTCACACTTCCCTATCTATTTGCCATACTCAGAATATATTTTTTATATTTTTTTATGTCGCATCTGTCTTAATTTCGTATCTCCCATATTTCCATTTATTTTTTTCCTCATAGTACGTCTTTTTACACGATTCCTTTCCCACATAATTATCTGAACATTATTTTTATTAACTATTCTAGCAGTCTCAACGTGATTTCCTTGTGTTTTAACGCTATTCACAATCTTCTTTATACTCGAGTGTAGTGTCTTCAGAGGCATGTCAGGTTGTTTCCCACATTTTCCGCATCCTAAATCATCTCCATTCTCCACATTTCTTTCTCGGCCCATCTCCTCTTGATATCACG
>BOPP01000063.1:3012570-3096937 GCA_017312745.1 Gryllus bimaculatus
AGAACATAAAGACAAGTGAACGTGACTGGGACTACTGTGTTCTGTGTTTCGGCAGCGCGGCGTAGAGCCATTTCGGGGCTGGCTGGTAATTCAATATTCTACCTCTATTATATGGAACAAAATAAACACCCGTATGTGCTTATTAAGAGTGGCTTTTCGTCAGAAAATTATTTACTTATGAATTATTAAACTGTAAGCTAGAATACATGATTTATGAAATGAACTTTACAAACTGACACACCTTCCTTCATATCAAAGAAAGAAAAATTGCACTCATCTAATCATGAAAAACTACGAAACTTAATGTTGTCTTGCGTATTTTGCTTTCCTAAGAAAGTTCCTTGACTGAATAATAATTCAATGTTTAAACAATCGGTGTCTTTGAAATTTAATACTTTTACACTTCCTTAGATCTGGTGTGAAGATAAATTTATAATGAGATTATGTTTTGTAAAACATCTAATAATACCTAATATTATAATATTTTTATTAAAATTGTTCTCTGATGCCTTCGGTCTCTTCATTTTATTCCTGTTATCATATAGCATTGTTTATAATGTCATTCCTATATCTTTCTTCTGTAAAACTATATTTAGTTCCTAAATATTTTAGATTATTCACAAAGTTGATTCTTAAAAAAGTTATTTTTTGTAGAATCATAAGGTGCGTGAGCTAAATACAATCCAAAATAAACTACAATGATTTCTCGTAGAACAGAACGTTTGTAACTTAATATATTCATACCATAAAGAAAAAACTTTTAAACACAAAATTTGATAATTAAAATAAAAATTCAATAAAATATAAACGGTGATTGACCTAAATTAGGGCACTAATACACCCACAGATATTATACCCAAATCACCATTGATAATTACGTACAACATAGCTCGGTTATGGACGACATCCTTTCCTCCGCCAGCGATTAACCTCTTTCGGTAAAACACCCACGAACAACAAAATTCATGAATTCGCAGCCCCAGCTCATAAGGCTATTCAAGCCCTTCCCTTTTTTCGCGCGCGCAAAAAAAATGTTCCCATTCATAAACAGCTCGCGGGCGTTTGTTCTTTCCGGGGCGACGCGCTCACCCCGCACGTTCCTGGGCGGGCCATTATCGCGCATTTCCAGCCCATTCATCATAGCCCAATGGGCACGGCGACGCCGGCGGCCGCGCGGCAGCTGCTGCATTGCGGCAGTGAAGTGGCCGGCCGGGCGGCTGGGCTGGACCCGGAGGCTCACCGGTCGATCAGCACGCGCGTTGAGGAAGAGCAGCGCGCGTGGTGACGGATGGCGGACGAGACGAGGATATCTCCGCGTCCGCAGCAGCGATTCCCTTGAGATCCACAAGTCGAATGAGAGAAAACAGTCGAGATTGCTGCCTTGGTTCATAGGATAGCCCCGTGTTCTAGGGATATGTGAGTGCAGGTTAACACTCCTATATAGGCCCAGTTGCAAGCTCATGAATTTACCCGAAGGTAGTAGACTAATTCGTAAGCCTCGAGATAAAATATAGGTGTTGTGGTGTGTTATCGTTGGCATTTTTCATGAAATACTTAAAGACGTTGTCATTGCCAACAAAAAATAATAATATTGTTGGCAATGACAACGTCTTTAATTATTTCCCGAGATAAAAGTCAGCCCGACTCTGAGACATTTGGCTCCGTTCTGGGCAGAGCTCTCTTACTTGGTAGATTTGAAAAGTTGCAGAGATCCAGGTACTATCTCAATGCAAGATATAATCAATGGTCTTGGCGCATGCTATTGACAACCTCGAAGCAAATCCAAATACGACGACATAAACGTTGGCAACGGATACATCGTAGCGGTGTATCTCAGACAACCAAGTCATTGATTCTTCCTGATGAAGCCTAAGTCTTTACACTAGAACTAGTTGGTTTTCCAACAAAATTTCACGTTACTGAGAGCTCATCCCGCTCTGTCCGGATGGGCTATTAAAGTGTATTTCCAGACAATTCGACTCAGCCCGTTGGGCATTGTGGGGGGTGGCGGTGGCGGTCGCGCAGCAGGCGTGGCATTGCGACAGTGGAGCGGCCGGGCGGCTACGTTGTTCGTAACTTGGTTGGTAGCTACTTGGCCCGAGAGGCTCATCGAAAACACTATCGATCACTACGCATGTTTCAGAAGATCACTACGTACACTACACACGCGGTTACGGACGATAAGACGCCGCATGCACGCCTTGGACGAGAATTCCTCGCGGCCGCTTCGCCAATCCCCTTTGGCTCCACACGTCACATGCGAGGATACACTAATTTTCTAAATAAATCATCTTTTCTAGTCGTGTTTTGCATCTTAGACGATCGCAATTCCTTGTATATTGGAGGTGAGTTCAAGAAAATACCTGTTCATAAGTATCCACGTAGCTCAGTCGCTTATCCTGCTTGGTGGGCTTGGAGATGCAATCATGACGCTGGTTAATTAAAAATGTTCAAGGTATCGAGTCTACATTGTGCTATATTGTATTTACTTCTGCGTGTCCTATTTTCCCTAGTAGATGTGTTATATATCTTTCTTGAGATTGCTAATTTTTTGTTGCTTGATCTGTCAGTTATAAACGTATATTCTGTCAGTCACGTGAGAAAAATGGACAATAAAAATTTCCGTATCTAATGTTTTAATTTGAACACTATTCTCATTTTTTCTGGGATATATGAGAGTTAATGTAAGTTTTTACAAGCTTTCAATAGGACAATGTGCCAGCCACATAAAATTCAGCCACTGCTACAAAAGATATGTTCGTAATATCGCACCTTTTCATATGAAAATTGTTGGATTCTAATTATCACGTTAGTTTCAAAACTATAGGATATTTTTTGTAATTAGACATAAATATACAAGTTTATTACCATACGTCATGTTTAGATGTGAATCAGAAATGATCAAAATACGAATTCAAAGTGGTGTCTAATATGTTATGAAATCCAATTTTTAAGGGAAAGACAACCAGATCAGGGCAAAGGTGTGAATAAAGTAAACCCATTTATCGTGCAAAAAAAGGAAATGTGAAAGGCAATCTGACTTCGATTGCTTATTTCCATTAGACTGGCGCCCTTTCCCATGTTTTCCAAACTGAATGTTTAGGAATTGTCTTAAAGTTCTATTATATTTTATCATTTTACCGTTCAAAGACCCCAATGCACAGAGTATCAAGTACGCATGATGATTGAGCACCCTCACAATACTTTGAGATGATAAACAGATAAAAGCAGCGCAATGCATTGTTACCAATAATGCAATGCAGACTTCGTAGCTTCTACAAAAACACCGACTGGCATCTCCTCCCAGACAATCAATACTCTAAGTATTAATTCAGAATTGCATATCGCGAAATGTGCGTAAAAGATGTATCTGCGAAAGAAACGCCCCAATAAACTATAACATTAAATCAAAGTAATTCTTTTCTAAGTTAACATAATTGATTTCGAAGCTAATTGAGAAAGAGAAATCGGTCATTAAAAAAGTAACGGCATCACTAATATCAACATCATTCTCACCACTAATAACATCATCATTCAACCCAGTAGACACTAAAAACTCAGACGGTCGATCACCTAGCAATTTTTTTCCGCCCGAGAACACCGGTTTGTGTGTGTTAACGTCATTCATCCCCCCTTAAAAGCGTCTACCGTCGCCAAGAGGTCAGAGAGACGCTATCTGGCGGAAAGCCTATAACTCGCAGTATACAACCCGTTTCCTCAACATTTATATTTCAGGTTGTTACCTCGCAATAATTGACCGCGTATGTTTGTTCATTCGATGACGCCGCGCCTCTAGAGAGTAAAAGATTGGCGAGGCTCAGTCTGATAGGAATCGCGGTCGATCGCCGGCCACGCACGTTCCCGGAAACGACGCACACCCAGCGAAGGACAGGGCGACTCTCGATCGCTAAAGCACCGCCGCCCCGCCCCGCCCCGCCCCGCCCCGCCCATTCCACGATTCCCGATGCTCTTTGTCTAATGGCCACGTCGAGTAACATGATACATCGTGACGTGCTAAAGGATAGGGCGGCCTCGGTAGCACATTTTTTTCAGAGAGGCAGTTTGTATCGCGTGTTTTTATAATGCGGCATTCACCTCCCTGGTTTTGCGTTGGGTAACGTAAGAGTGGTTCCTGATTTCGGTTATTTGTCAAATTTTTATAAGGAAAATGACTGAGTCACGAACAAGGCACCAGGAGGAAAATTAATGATGTTTTCAGTGATAATTAACTCGATACGTCAGCTGGAGATTTGATTTAAGTGTATTTTTTAATATAATTACCGTCATATTGTTTTCCCCCTTATACACTCACTCTTTGGGTACTTTTCTCTTCTCTTCTCTACTCTTCTAAAATATTGTCGTTTTTGTATAGAAATATTCTTACTTTGTCTTTACTAAAACATACACTATAGATTCCTCATAAAACTCGAACAATCTGGTTTGAGAATATAATTCTAAATTTCCCTTTCAAAGCCTAGTAGTGATAACTGGCTACTGAATTTTTTATTTTTCCTTTTCTCTTGTCTTTCGTAGAAAGCATAGATCAGGCCACATTTGAATGCAGCAGAATATTAATGATATTATATTATTTTTAGTAAAACTTGGATATTTGACTTTCATTGATTTTGCCCTTTTCCTACAATTAGGTATTTTTAAGCTTTATTAATTTATCTAATTTTTAACTATTTAAATAAGCCATTGAATTTATTCTTGAATATTTAAATTATAGGTGCGTAAGAACATGGAAATGTTCAAGTAACTCTTTAGTTATATATTAATACTTATTTCTTAAGATTTACACAAGTGTTAGGATGTTCACAGGCGCGGTTCGGTAAATCCAATTTGTCTCGAAGAAAAACTATAAGTCATTCAGTATAATGATAAATGTAATGTGATGATGTTACCACCAATTGTACAATATATTGTTTGTCAAGTTTGCTTGGTTACTTGAAGAAGAAAACATGTTTCTCTTTTGAGCTTAGTAAAACCTTAAGTAATTAAAATATTGTAGGAAGATTAGAAAAGAGACACAACATGAGGTTCTCTGTAAAACCCAGCACACAAGTTGAAGAATTTTGAGCAGCGGCGTGCAAGAACTGGGTTGGGAGGAGCAGCGAAAGCCGCAGCCAACGCAAGGGGAGCGCCCAGAGCTGACTCTCGCGAGCGACATGTTAGACGGATTAACCGAATCATCTCTCCACGCGGTAATCCCGCTAATAGGCCTCGGGGGATTCAGCACTTCAAAGTAACAGACCGTGAAATCGACCGCGTGACGTTCTAATAAAAAAGATATCACACAGCCTGCTCGCTCCCTTTGAGCAGATCGACAGCCACCCCCTCCCCTTCCATTGAGGGCACTGAAGCCGAATGAACGCCCGCCGCGGATGCCAGATGGTGGGGGAGAAGGGGAGGGGAGGGAAGAGGAGAGGAGAGGGATGGAAAAGGGATAGAGTGGAGAGAAATGTCCGGCGACAGACTTTACCAGGCATGACATGAAGGAGGTTAGTTCCAACAGACAGCGACAGGTCCGACAAAGTTTGAGTGTAAGAGACCGAGGTGGAATTTGGCAGACAAAGAAGTTCGGAAGAATATGACAAATAAATGACAAATCGGGAGTCTGATAAAAATGACAATGGCATAATGCTGAAAGAATGGGGTCGCGAAAGGATATCAATTGAGACTACTTCAACCGAAGTGAATATTTGAGACCTTGAGATGTAACCACGAAATCAAGACTATTTGCTTTTCTGACGGGCAGGGGGTAGCTCTCTAGCAACTAGACGCCAGCTACTGCGCGCCACAAGCACTCTTTGATTTCATAACAATTTCATGCGTCGATATAGCCGCAATGTTTGGAATTTGAATTAAATTTAATCAAAAAATATACTCTTAGAATATGAGAAGCATTTTAGGATTATCGGAGACTATGAAACGTGCAACCTAAGCACAAGCCGTCACTTCTTCAGGCGTGCGTTCATTCGTATTCGTTTCCTACGAATTAACATAACATTTTCCTACGAAAAGTGAAATGTCAGATACCATTAGTTACAACGAATGTCTCTTTTTTCCAAAAGAGTACCTGACAACAAATTATGATAAACCCTCAATGAGTGTTGGTGGATCAAGAAAGATGAAATTAAACGGAATACGCGTTGAAAGATTGAAAGATTTGCAAATAGTATAGTTATGTTCATGATTCTCTATCTATTTGTACACTTTTAGGCCTATGCCATTTAAGGCAAATGAGTTAATAAGCATGTATTATCATGAAGCATCATTGAACGCTGATAGAGTATTTCTAGGCATGGAAACACGGAAGTTCGCGAGAAAATCAACCAGCCTATATTTTTTCCTAGAAATTCGCCATTTGTCAATTGGGACCTGCAGCCCTTTACTCGGAAGAGGAAAGTTATCACATTATTCGCTGGCCACCGGCTTGCCCTGCAAGACGTGGGAGAGGGCAAAGATGGAGCAAACGTGGGCAGTGGCGCTTGACAAGATGGAATCGACTGGAAGCGACTGGAGCAACCGACAGACAAACAGACGGACGGACAAAATTTTTGCGGTCAGCTAATTTTTCGGTATTAAGGACTCAAAATATGGATCTAATACGTGGAGTACACCACGTATTAGAGCAAGCAGTTGACTAAATTCAGGAACTAGGTTTATCCACTTTTTCGACGTTAATACCCCATAATATGAGTTTTTCGCTGAGTCATTTGTGTCGCAGCATAACAACATTTCCTATGAAGTATGTAATCAGCATGCGAGAAAGGAAATAGATCACGAAAGAATAGCGTTTGATATAACCATTCCGGAAACAAAGATAAGGTTATCAAATCTGACCGTGTAGGTTGATACAGAATCGTGAAAAAGGGGATATAGGAGCTATAAAAGAGTGGAACCTTAAATAAGCACGGAAAGAAATTAAATAATAATAAATTAAGGTACAACATTTCTTGAAGAAAAAGGATGCGAAAACAGTTGCTGCGTGGAACAAAACCAACGGTGCAGTGGGGCAGGGCAGGGTGGCAGCTTGCATTGCGTTCACACTGCACAGATCAACCCCCCCTGTCCCATCCATCGCGAGTGCTGACGCCGAATGAGCCTCGGTTACGCACGGCCCTCGGCGGCAGGGGACAGGGGCGAAATGGAGTGGAGTGCAATATTAGGCGACAGAGGATACATCGATGACGAGTGATGACACCTCTGGGACAGGACCAAGTTCAGGTGAGAATGAGGCAAGGAGACGCTTTCAGATAAGCAAATCGGAAATTGTTTTGATTCGTAATAAAAAGGAACATATTTATTAAATATAGGTCGCTTAGCGAAAGTATTTTAATGAACAATATTTTATAAGAAGCACATTATACGGTCTGAAATAACATGCATTTGGGGTAATTACAAAGACATTTTCTTTGCGACCGTTTTGAAATCAGATAGAATTGCAAAACGGTTCGGGAAAATATAATGGTTAAATGAGACAAACTTTTACGATAATTCAGAAAATTTCTAAAGAGAGGAAAGTAGACTTTGTCAGGGGTTTAGGTAGCTAAGCTATTACAAGTGGTGCTCGAGGAAAATACTACAGAGGGCGACGTACCATAAATGATTGCTGAAGAAGATAAAGTGAAGGCTCGAGGAAGTAATTGGTATGTATTACGGACGCGCGGGAGAGAGGGAGAGAGAGAGAGAGAGACGAGCGGCATGGCGGGGGCGGCACAGTGGTGCCGGCAGCGGGCACCGCGCATTGCGCCCGCCCTCCGACCGCTGATCAATAGGGCTTATTGATGCGCCTGACATCGGTTCGAGACCGAAGCCCGAGCCCAGTGCGCCAAGGAGACGGTGGATGGCGTGCGGGGCCACTCACTCGCTCCGCCTCCCGCTTCACCACTTGATCACACCACTTCATCACCCGCCCCACAAGCCATTGCTCCACCCGCCCGAAACCCGCAATCCCTCTTTTGCGCATTCTCCGCATCCGGCCACGCAACCCGCCGCGCACTGCGCACCGCCGCAACCCCGCGCCAACCCGCGCGCAACGTCCAACCCGCCACGCAACCCGCCACGCAACCCGCCACGCAAACCACGCGCCCCACGCAACCCGCTACGCTATCCCATACAACCCGCACGTAACCGCTACGCTACCTGTAACGCAACCGCCACACAAGCCCCTCAAAACCTCCCTAAACCCATCGCGGCCTTACCCTGCACGCACCCCAAGTTCGGGTACCAGCCGACCCACTCCTTTATCCACCTATCTGACTCTGCCCGATAAGCCCCAGGCATATCCTCCCCCTATCTGCTGACCACTTATCCACCCTCGCAGATGCAGAGACTTTCGTTCGAAATGTGAACTTCCTCATCAAATTACAGTCACGTTTCATTTGCATTCATCGCATGTCAAAGCTACAAAATTTTGTAAAATACAGTTCCCCTCCCGGCTTAGTCTGAAGTTTTCAGAGGTCACCTGTACAGACTTTTATTTTATAACATGGTGTAGTCCACGGACTAACGTATAAATTTACCTAGCCCATGCAATGCGGAGCCCATTTGTCCATTCCCAGCCCAAATTGGCGGAAGGAAAAGCAAGACCAAACCAGCTGTCAGGACAATTGTGTTTCTGAAGCCCATTGGTACCAGGTGTCTCAATCTTACACCAGTTACCATGTGGAGGGCATACGTCGAGAAAGGGTCGCCCTAAATAGTGCTCATTTGGCTTTCTGCGTCCTTGGAGGATAAGATGAGGTCGAAGATTGTTGGAAGAGCACTGGATGCCACAAACAGAGGTAACGAAGCGATAAATATCCATGCGAACCAGCGACCCTTCGCTCTGAGACCGAAGAGCCACCCCCTCCTGGGATCTCGATTATTCAGGTCGGCAAGAATGATCAAGATAAGTCACGTCAAAGTTGCTTACCTGTGGCAATCGCGCGTTTCATGCCATCGGTGTATGCCCGGAACTTATCAGAGGAACTGAGTGGTGAAGAGAAACGATCAATACTCCCCGCAATCAATTTTCCTAGTGATGACGCCATGGAAACCGACATCAACGAGTTCTTTTAAGTGGGATTGTGAAATATTTTGATCCAGATTGCATGTTTTCCCATGTCAAAATATTTTCACTCGTGTGAAATGTTCACTTTGTAATTAATTGCTTCCAAGAAGTGTGTTACAAAAATATGATATGTGGAAAAGTAATAATATGAATATGGTGTTGACGACAAAACGTCAGTTTTTTGCTACTTTGATTTAATAAGGTGGCAGATTTGTATGAAAAAAGTATAAAAGTACAGAAAATTAAAAGTAAAAAAATAAATAAACATAACAAATGCAGTTCTTATCTAAGCCTGGCCGGAAGTATCTGACATTCAATTTTTAAGGTTACTTTCAGTAAAGCTCTCTTTTAGCGAGATGTTCAACTGCATACGAGTGATAACTGTTTGTTGTCACAGGTGTAACTATCTTTACCCGTTGACTTACCCGTTTTCAAGGTCATTTAACTCAAAATTATTAACGCAACTTGTAAGGCAACTCCAAGCATAATTTCAAAGACATAGTCTGACAGACTACTTTGGATAAAAATAAAGTAAAACCCCTTTTACAATAAAACACTAAATTAATGGATTGAACATGTATTATATGAAGTTACAAAACACTTTTTTAAGATTTCGTAGATTCATCTAAATGTCGACTCTCACAGAAGACACTTCTGTGACACTGCGTCCTTCTTTATGATCACCATCGTTAGGATTGCTAAAAGTTCAAAACAAAACGTAAATGACAAAACTACAGGACAAGGAGTTTGTAGTCATTATTTACAATATTATCCACTATAGCGAACAAAATATCACTGATGGAACTCCAAAGGAATGGAACACTGGACGACGAGAGTTAAAATGGCGTATACCGGAAATAGGCTTGAGCACAACGTTACATGTATTTCATTGGCTACTCACACAATAAAGGTACACAGAATTTCAGAAACGGGGAGTGAGGGTAAGATGGTGGGGGAATATTTCGCACTAGTTGCATCTCAAAGACGATGCCTTAGTAATCTAGGGCTAACTTTGAAATCTAAGAGGCAGTATTTTAAGAAGGAAACATTGTAAATACTCAGTAATATCTTATTGGAAATCGTAGCTCAAATTTAAAGTCATATGCCAAAAATTCCATTTTGTGATTAATTACTGCTAGGTGGCATTTTAAAATTTCTACCTACAAGAAAAATCTTTCTAAAATAATCAACTGATCCAATAAGATACAGCTAAGCGTTAAAAGGTTTTATATCTTTGCAGCCATTTTTTGGCACTGCAAATAGCCAATGTAACTTTTAGAGAAACATCCATTCGCACTTAAGTAATGGTAATATACCTTTATAAACATACAAGTTTGTTCAACACATATTCTCTGAAGCTTCATAGCCAGCCGATGCATAGCGCTATATTTCCCTCAAGACCATGCTTCACATACGCCTTGGCTATATCTGTGCATTTTTTATGGAGTGTTTCCTGCGTAATCAAAATTCTCCTTTCAGTTCGTTTATAACGCAAATTTAATTTTACGTCCTCTTTTCTCGATAAAGTTAACGTATAAATTATATTTCGTAATAAACCCTTCATCGCAAATTGAAAGCCATGTTTCTCGACGATCCATCGTTGAGACAGAAGGATTTTGCCGTTGATCTAAAAAATGTTATCTACCATAAACAGTTGCTTTGAAAAAATCTTATATAACCTAGTGGAAAATTATTAACATACCTAAGTAGAAATGCTCAGCAGATTAATTATCAGTTCTCCTATAATCCCTTTGTTTTCCTCATCCTTCCGAGGTAATTGCAATTCGCCAAGCCTGTTTAGCCATAGTGCGTTATTCCCCTTGCTCTTCATCCGTCCCTATTTAACCTGTTCTCATGACGTTTATTGGATGTTGAATTAAGAATATATTACGTATATATTACGTATATAATGTGAAATATAAAAAAGCATTAGCTTACCATGAACTCATGAACTTTACGACGATAAACATAACGAAGTCATATTCAATAAAAACTATATAGGATGCAATACAACAACCAAATTCTAAAATGTAAACGGAGTAGATTAACACAGAAAGAAATCCGAACAAGCAACAATGAATTGGTATCCAAGATCAGGTTGAAGACGACAAAAAAGACAAAACAAGATAAGCAAGGCAGCTTTTAAGACACAGCATAACCAGAATGATTACGACTAGCTCAATAGAAGATGTTATGAAGATCACACATAAAATGAAAATTATTAAAAAATGTTCATCTATATAATTGAGATAAGTATCGTAAAGATTTTCAAATGCAATTAGAATTGAATCTCTAAATTAATTACTAGATTCTATATTTGACTATAATAAAAAGAAAGATTGGATTAAATTATTAATAACTTAGTAGAAACAAGAACAGTATGTATATAACCGAAATATTCAATCCAAGAATTTAGCTGTCTAACTCAAACCCTTTATACCTACCTCGTAAACGAGACCAATTGCCTTTCCTAGGACGTGAAACGACTTAAATAAATAAAAATAAACACATTACTTACAATGTATGTAAATTATAATATATTTCAATCATATCACAAAAATCATGCTACTAAATCTTGAGTGTGTAGGGTAAACATTGATTCGACGTATGAATTCGCTCTATTCCCATCCATTCTTTGGGAAGAAATGACATTGTGGAAAATCGACGCCATTATGAACTGGTAGCCAATAGAATCCTTCAGACAACTTCCTCCAAAGATGAAATATGCATGACCTAATAGGAAAGAATTGCCTTCAATGGGTCAATAGGATTCAAATCGGCTTTAAAGTAAGAGGATGGCATTACGTCAGAAGTGATCATAGACTTTGGTAAAAAGCAGGAATATATTTTATAAGATATTATTTCTTGAGAGAATATTCTTAATTTTTAACAATATATTACAATTTTACCTTGTTACAGCAGTACCGTTGAATTTTATGATTTTGCTAATGGATTTTTATGATTTTTCTAGAGATTAGCATACGAATTTTAAAGTAATAACCGTAAAGGTATATTTAAGAAATTTAAAAAATTAAAATGATAAACAATAACCGTGGGCATAATTTATTATCAAAACAATCATTGTTGTTATTTATTCTTCCATGTCGCGTGTTATTCGGGGTCTCCATTCTCCATTCGCCACAATCAAAAGTTTTTGCTCCGATCCCCTTTATCCATGAAGCAAATGCGGAAACGACACATTGCTTTGCTTCTACGCACTATTTGAAAAGATCGTTCCTCTCCAAAGGCTCATACAGTTTTGACTGCTTTTCACGTCAAAAAAGCAATCAAATGAATAAAAAATAAATAAATGTATAAATAACGACCTTCGTACGCTCTTCTTAAAGAAACCACACGTGGCTTAAAGAAACCACACAATACTGGTTCTCTATACCTCATACGCGCACTTTATAATTAATATTTGTGTTAAGATGAAATATTGTGCAAGAAATACCTCAGTGTGAAAAATCTTTATCGTTCATGTTAGTTTGCATCTCTATGCAGAATGAATGGCGCTTTGTCATTTGGTTTCGCAGCATGAACCAACTACAAGTTATAAAGCTTGGTAACTAGTCGATTACAAAGAATGCGCCATATCCTTTCGAGAGGGAGCTGACAGCTGCCTCGCTACGTGGATTTTTGCGCGCTTGTGAAAGTTTCTCTAATTCAGATTTGCATTTGACACAGAGTCTATGCTCTTTGTTTGCATACAGAATAATGCTCATCAAATTTGTGTTTCCATCAGTTGATATTCTTTAGAGATGGTGGATCTTTAACAAATTTTGAGCATAAGTGTCATACCGCAATGAAGGAATCTGTCATCATTAACTCCAACACGCACAACGACTTCATATCACTCGCCATAGTTATACTAGCTTTCCGAATGGAGGACTGCAGCAACACAGCGTGCGCGCCCTGCAAATAATACTTTGGAGAGGGTGGTTTTCTAATGTATTGTGTTTCCCTACCATTAATCGTTTATTCATAGTTAGTACAATTGTATCGTTCATTTTAGACTACCTATACATACTTCTGATAAATTACAACAACTGTAAACAATATCAATAGTACTTTCGATGCATTGAAAAAGAAACAATATTCTTACACTCTAGAAAACAGATAATTCACTTGTATCAGTGCTATTATTTCAGAAAAAATTTAAAAAAATTAAGCAAAAAGTAGAAGGAGATGTCAAAGATGCAAGTTAAAGGATTTAAAGAAAAATAACTTCATTAAGGAAATTAAAGATGTTAGTATCAACCAGTAATACTCTTCATCCACTGTAGCATGAGTATTACTAGTGTATTACCACTATGCACTGTGCCCATTTCACTTCAATCCAAAGAACTTAAAGTCTCATTGTACAAATCTATTAAAAATTGAAATTTCATAATATCTGAAGCTGAACGTAATAATAGAACAGTATTACAATTGTAAATATATTTGTCAACATCTGCGACTGAAATCCAGTTTTTATTTTTAGTAGTATAACTCTACGAAAGTAGGATATTTGTATGGTTTATTAACGTTTTAGCAAAGATCAAAAGATAATTAGCACGTGGCGCTTGCAGTTATCTCTTCCCTTCCATTGCACGTCGCCTGAGGTTAATAGCAGCTTAAACCAAATCTCTTAAGAGGCAGTTTCAACCCCATCTCAATAAAATTTAATTTCCCAAGAGAAATTAACGCCGAGGAACTCTCTCGGTAGAAATCAGCCGCCGCCATCTTATCGCTAACTTTGGTTGTGTACACAGATATCTAAACTTCTGTTTACTAAATCGCTATCCGAGAAATCTTACATGCGCGGATTTAGGATACATAGATACTGAAAATTCCCATGTTCAAATTTGAGAAACAACTCAATGAACACGAGACGTCAAGAGAAACATTAACACAAACAGCATTATATGATACAATTTTCATGGAAGTTAAAAGAAGAGTACTATTATTAATTAAGCTTGTCAAGGAATTTTTTCTTGTTCTTTTCATGTCAGATTCATTACTTTTTTTATTTTATACAGTTCATTTTCTAATTTTTGAATTCAAATAATTATTATTTTTCTCAGTTACTAATAAAAGGCAATTATGAAAACGTTCTAATTAAGAGAAAAAAGGAACATTTAATATTTTAATGACCTATTATTTCTACGTCAGAGACTAGAAGTAAAGTTATTTTATCAACATATTACAATAGAATGCTAATTTGAATATTTGGCAAGTAAATTTCTTATTTCCTTCATGATACGTTTTAGGAATTTCAATCAAAAGAATAATGAAAATGAAATATATTCAGGGTAGTACCCAAAAGCGATATTTTAGAACAAAATAGGACAACGAAAAACAACACCTCTATTTATAACTAAACGATTTTCTAATCTCTAATACGTAGCTGAAACAAATAATTTGGAGATTTTCTTGCCGTAAGTTTTCCTCTAATCTTCGAATTTTGAAAATTTAAAGAAAAGGAGGAAGTAAAAGGAAATGAAGTTAAAGAAAAGGGAGAAGTTACAGAAAAATGAGAAGTTAAAGGAAAGAGAGAAGTTCGATGAAAAGAGGAAAGGAGGTTACGAAGTAAAGGGAGAATAAAAAGAAATGGGAGAAGTTGAAGAAACCTGCGGGTTGAATAAAAAGGAGAAGTTGAATAAAATCGTATAGAAAACAAGGGGAAGGAAAGCAGCAAATGAAGTAGAATAAGGAAGACGAAGAGGAAACAAGGAGGAGAGGAGAAGTTTTAATTGTCGACAGGCAAGCTGCTCCGAATGCCGAGGAGGCGCCTGATCCGGGGCGCGGCGCAGGTGGCGCTTAGAGCTCCCCGGGGGCCGCTTGGCGCCGGGAGCGGCGCGCGGCGCTGTCGGGAGCCAATCGGGGCGCGAGGAGCCTCCTTCCGCTGGGACCTGGGGCGCGGCTCCCANNNNGCCGCGCAAGACGGTGCGCGGCTAAGAGGCTTAGCAGCACGCGCGAAAATTGGAAGTACATTTATATTAGGGGAAATGCTGCCTCTAAGAGAACATTATTTTTGTTCGCTAGTCGTAAATGATTTGAATTTCTTTTATTTTCTTCTTACTTTTCTTCACCACTATCAAATCATCTTTCGTTTAAATTTCGTCATTCTTCCTTCTACATTTGTACAATTTTTTAAATTTAAATTCTACCTTTCACTAGAAATTGTTTTCTTTGTAAATACTTTACACTTTCCTTGGGGTTATTTTTTTTAAATTTTGGTATAAGATAAAAATAACTTATTTCCAAATTGTTGTCTATTGGGATTGTACAATATCAGTTTGTAATAGTATACTGTATAGGCATTGTATAGTACTTCTTCTTAATTACTTAGCGAGTTCTATGAAAAAAGTATTCACAAATAAGCCAGAAAAAGTACTTTTCACGTTTGACCATATTATCGAGATTTTTTGATTTGGACAAAAATACTGAAATAGTTATAACAGTAAAGCGATTACAGCGTAAAAATATTGAAGGTAAATTATGAATTTGAACGAATAGTAATTAAATTAAAAGTGTCGAACAACTTTATTAACATCGCAGGTCCTATTCATTTTTTTTCTTTCTGTATAATACTCTAAAAACGAAATGAATATATAATTGAAGTAGTACGTTTGCTCGGAATTAATAGAAGTTATCAATGTTGTATTGATTCTTTACTTCACAACATTCGCTTTCTATGTTAGAACTCCATCAGATTTGCAATCTATAAAGTTAGTCGTTCAAAAAAGCAAGCGTGTAACCAGTACGCGTCTCTGAAAATTTACATTACGGAAGCTGAACGCTGTCTTATTGATTGATACTCAGTTGTTGTTGTATTACGGCGTAATTAGGTAGTAATTTTTTTTAGAACTGTGCTACCTCTGTAAGTACTGTATGCAGATTAACAATAAATACACAAAGAGGAAGATATAATTCTATGTAGCTTAATTTATACCAATTATTTAGATATTAACTCGCAATACTAGAGTAACCAAATCACCTTCTTTTCCAAAAGTGCAGAATGACGAATTTTTACACGTTTCTTGAAATTGTGAAGTTTTTGACAAACTAATAGCTAAACGTCGTCACTGAACGTGGCACAAATTAACCATCATCTCTTTTAATAAAAGTGATTCGATTTCATTTCTACAAACGGGAGTCAGTATCACTTACTAATGGAAGAATTGTGGAGCAACGAATCAGTATATATTAAATAGCATAATTATCAAAATGAACTATCATAAATTATTGTCTCATCCATGACAGTCGAAAATACATTTACTCAATAAATTACACAACATTCATTTTCTATCACGCGAAAGAGGGGGAAACTTATTTCGCCTTCAATATTGACAGTTCCACCTACAGTGTAACAGTGGAATATCACTTTCTGGGGTCCGCCACAACTTGCCCGGCACTAAAAACCGCAATCTCCTTCCGCTGTTCCCTTCCAATGTGTTTTGTTACGTCCCCTTGTCGCCCCATCGCCCGTCGTGTTGTCTGTCCGATGTTCACTTTTATTGCCGACAGCGGCTGCCACAGCACGCGGATTTCCTCCTCCCCCTCTCCTCCTCCTCTCCCTCCTCGACCTGGTCCCCGAGAGGCGGCCGCCCAAAGCGAAGCGGTGGCCGGCGCCTCTGTGCCGCCACTAAAACGCCTCCCCCGCAACCACTGCCCGGTACCACGACACCGCAACCGCCGCCGTTGCCGCCGAAACCGCCTGCACCAAGACCACCACTATCGCCCTTCAGGCCCGCCATCGGTACAAGACACCTCTGCTTTACAAGCACTCTCACGGGCGCCATTTCGGTATTACACTTTCTCAAGCTTCTCAAGCTCTTCCTCAGTTGTCCGCTGCTATTTTCACTTGTCTTATTTCTATTGCATCACTACTCCAGACAACTCCTCCCATTTTATTTGCTTTCCTTTTTTTCCATCTATCTCTTTTTCTGGCGATTCTTCCTTATCACTTTCACATTTCTCCCTTGTCTGTTCCTCTCTTTTCACTAGCCTTATTTCTATTATATCACTTCTCCGGACCTGTTCTCCTATTTTATTTGCCCTCCCTTTAATGTCCTTTGGACCTGTTTTCTCTCGCTTTGCCTGACCAAGGGCAACTGTCTCGCTCCAAAGCGAGATTCGAGCCCACAATCGTTTCGGCCTCCATCACCTTTCACACTCTCGTCTGCAGCGCCTCCACCGCCGCGCCATCGACTTGGTCCACCTGTTGCGTGCGGCGCGACATCGGCGCGCGGCGGCAGCGGTGGGCGGAGAGGGGCGGGGCGCGACAGCGGCGGGACGGCGAGGTGTGGAGAGGCGGGAGGGTGCCGGCGAGGTCCACCGGCGGCGGTGGCGGGGAACGCGGCGGCGGCGGAGGCGAGCGACGTGAACAGAGGTGGGGGCGGGGGTGGAGCGGTGCTAGGCGCGGTCGCTATCCTGCGGTCGCGCGTTCGCAGCGGCCCGCCCGGGACACACCCGCGCCTCCCCTACGCACCGCCCCGCCGGGTGCCCGCCTCGCACGGACGTCCTCCGGTGATACGTGTTTCGCCTCTCTTGCTGCTGCTTCAAGGCGCGCCCTCGCCGCCTCGCGCGCCCTCGCCGCCCTCGCCGCCCTCGCGCCTCGCCGCCTCGCCGCCCTCGCGCCCGCTCGCCGCTCGCGCCCTCGCCGCCCTCGCCGCCCTCGCCGCCCTCGGCCGCCTCGCCGCCTCGCCGCCCTCGCCGCCCTCGCCGCCTCGCCGCCCTCGCCGCCCTCGCCGCCCTCGCCGCCTCGCCCCTCGCGCCCTCGCGCCGCTCGCCGCTCGCCGCCTCGCCGCTGTTTCTACATTTCAACTTACTCCCAGATGTTGCGATCGTTCTTGTCTGCACGCCCCTCAGACGTACTTTCAACAGACGTGCCTGCCAACACCTTATCGGGACTTTCCCCTCCCCCTATGTTTTCGTGCCTTTAGAATACAGCGCCTCCCTCTGTCGTACTATTCGCCATAGTTTTTTTATGAAAATTTCAATCGTATATTCTTCAGATTATGTAGCTATATTTATCTGCTCCAGGTTGAAATTCTCCACATCTTCGGTCACATGCTGCCACTTGTCAAATCTCTCATGTAGCACGAACACTTCAGTAATTTAACAGAAGCTTCCATTTCGACTATTACTCGCTTTTATTTGCCGTTAATTTGTCTTGACTGCCGCCTTACATCTCACTGCTTCACTTCAACATTCCTGAAGACGCGTTGAATTTGCCGTAATGCTGCTCGCCATGTTTCTTTCGTACATTATTCCTCTCCACTGTCTCTTTCATCTTCCTTGTTGCCCTCTCCATTGCTACGAATCCCTAGCAAATTCTACGCCTCACGTCCGCAACTTTTGCCCCCCCCCAATACGCCACTACTGCTCTCTCGCCATCTTCTCCACCCCTCGCCCGCTATTCCAGCGAAATCGCCATCCATGATCCCCTCGCAAGCTATTCTTACTTTTCCCCATCCGCAATCCTTGCCCCTCTCGCTCGTATTCTTTGCCTTCGGTTTGCGCATCTCGCCCGCAATCTTTCCCCTTTCTCCCGGAATCCTGCTCTCCTCGCCGCCTCCCCTTTCCTCGCCATCTCCCTTTCTCGCATCTCTTTGCCTCGCATCTCCCTTTCCTCGCCATCTCCTTCCTCGCCATCTCTCTTCATCGCCATCCTCTTCATCGCCATCTCTCTTTCCCTCGCCATCCTCTTTCCTCGCCGCCTCCTTTCCTCGGCCGCCTCCTTTCTCGCCATCTCCCTTTCCTCGCCATCTTCCTTTCCTCGCCAATCTCTCTTTCCTCGCCCCACTCTCTTTCCTCGCGATCCTCTCTTCTCGCCATCTCTCTTTCCTCGCCATCTCTTTTCCTCCCATCGTCTCTTCATCGCCATCTCTCTTCCTCGCATCTCTCTTCATCGCATCGCTCTCCTTTCCTCGCCATCTCCTTTCATCGCCATCTCCCTTTCCTCGCATCTCCTTTCCTCGCCATCTCCCTTTCTCGCCAATCTCCTTTCCTCGCCTCATCTCCTTTTCCTCGCGCCATCTCCTTTCCTCCGCATCTCCCTTTCCTCCGCATTCCCTTTCCTCGCCATCTCCCTTTCCTCGCTCTCCCTTTTCGCCTCTGCCTTCCTCGCCATCTCACTTCTCGAATTCCCTTCTGCATCTCCTTTCCTCGCCATCTCCTTTCCTCGCATCTCACTTCCTTCGCCATCTCTTCCTCCATCGCCTTCCTCTGCATGTCCCTTATCGCCATCTCTCTTCATGCGCCATCTCTTATCGCCATCTTCTCTCTCGCCTCCTTTGCCCTCCCTCTTCCTAGCCGCTCCCTTTCCTCGCCATCTCCCTTTCCTCTGGCCATGCTTCCTTTCCTTCGCCATCTCTCTTTTCCTCGCCATCCTCTTTTGCATTTTCCTCGCCATCTCTCTTCCTCGGCTCTTCTTCTCTCTTCTCTGCATCTCTCTTTCTCGCCATCTCTCTTTCCTCGCCATCTCTCTTCACGCCATCTCTCTTCAATCGCATCCTCTTTCATCGCCATCTCTCTCATCGCATCTCTCTTCATGCCATCTCTCTTCTGCCATTCTTCTTCATCGCCATCTCTCTTCATCGGCCATCTCTCTTTCCCTCGCCATCTCTGTAACCCTAGTTTTACGTGTGTCCCTACATAATTCCTGACCACCTCCTCCTTCCATCTCCACTTCCTTACTTCCTGGTTCCTTTCTTCCTCCTTCTATCCAGCACCTCAACCATCATTCTTCTGCAGGTACCTCTTATACCGTTTCACGTGATCCTTGCCTTGCTGTCGGGCGCGCGCTGCGTCTCTCTTTCCCCGCCGCCTCCGTCGTCTCCGCGTGAGTCGCCCAACATAGGTCGGATCGAAGCGCAGGTCGGGCGTGACTTCTCCTCCTCTCCCGCTCCCCCGAGCTGCCACCTTCAACATCGTTATCGCATTCCCGCGGCCACCGCCTCCTCCTCCTGCGCCGCACCAACTCCTCACGCTGCATTCGTGGAGCGTCGCCAAGTTCTGCGGCGGGTAAATACCACGTGAGAAATTATTTGCAGATTCTGGGCAATTAAGGCACAAGTTACACTGCATTAGGGCTGCGACAGTGGTGTGTGCCATCTTTATGAACACAGCTAACTTGTTAGAAAGTTGAAATTCACGTGAACGTTACAGTACTGGCTAGTAATTAAGTTTCATTACTCGGGAAGGATGATAACAAGAGAAATGAAGAAGAATTGATAAAAATAGGTGTTATACACAAGCAAGTGGACTATTTGTATCGAACGTTATACTTTTGGAAGATAACCTTATGAAAATGATGCTCAAAGTTACATTTCTGTAATACCTAAGTAGTAATTTGTAGAATTGTTTTTAAATAGTTTACACCATATTCGCTTAAACTATTTAAGACATGTTTTAGTTTCGTGATATCCGTGTTCCTGCAAAAATCTGTACCACCAGCAGCACGTATGAATCATATACTCTTAAACATGAACCTAGGACTCAAGGAGAGTGGCGTTAATTTTCGACGAGGTCTCTGCTACGACCTCTCACCGGCATATCGAATATCTGAAACTCGGGGCAAGAGTCGACGCCCGGCAGAGCTGAAACTGCCGCCAAATTAACGAGCTGACACGCCCAGGCGACCCTAGGCCGCGCCTGTCGGGACCGCCCGGCCAAAGTCGCAAGCAGAGCAACCTGTCACGGCCCGACGCAGCAGCAGCGTGGCCGAGTCATTGCCTCAAGCACCGGGCGCATCCGAAGGCATTTTGCACGACCAAAGATGACATTTGCAATCGGCAAATTGACTTACTCTGCATCACTTGTGGCTTAGGATGAAAGACCGTTGTACCTGTAAGCTTCTGCGGCTCGATTCCATTAATTCGTGGCTATTCGGGAGACGCTGCGTCGTTGGTTGAGAGGACGACGTTTCGCCTGACATGTTACAGGCTTCCTCATTGCCCTGAGGAATCCTGTGACATGTCAGGCGAAACGGCGGCCTCTCAGCCAACGATACGGCGACTTCCAGATAGTCAAGAATTTTTTTAGAAAGACGTGTTCTGGTCCGATTTATCGCCTTCCACTGCCGTAACTGGGATTCTACTCCAGGTCTATTCATGTTAAATTTGTACAATGGACCAAATGAGTTGAGTAGCTGTTAATATCAGGGGACACCCGTTTCTCCTTATCTCTTATTCCACCATCTCTCAATTTCATTATAGCAGTCCAATTTGGGCGCCAGTGCACATTCAAGATTCAGACAAGGGTATATTGAATATGGATTTGAGAGGCTAAGATTGGCTAGTTTGCAAGTAGTTATATTTGATAAGCATGGAATAAATAAAAAACAATACTATTCATAATTGGTTATTTCTTAATAATTTATTAATATGTGACGAAAGCAGTAATAACACAATGTAGCACAGGTAAACTACATTTACAGCCTTTTGGTAGACGAAACAATGAAACATCTTAAACCTCTGTCCGATCCTACTCATTTTCACTGTTTTAGTAACAGAATGTAAAAGCATCAGATCGAGAAACATTTCTCATAAATTATTTTTATTTATATTATTATTGAAATCTGTACTGTACCCAATTGTAATGTTGTAATCTTAGTACTGTACCCAATTGTTGCTTTCTCCTTCTCTCTCTACCTTCTCTTTTGATTCCACCCTTCTTAATAAGATATTGCCTCTGGTAAATTACATCTTTGTACGCGACGAAAAGAAAGTCGTTCGATAAACTTTTAAAATACTGCCCTATTATCTATTTCTTAGAACGGAAATTTCCATCTTCTGACCCCACTGCACGTGAAAAGTGCCTCTCCCACACAATAGCAGCTCCATTTTACTCACTGACGCTTTGAAAGGCGAGACAAGTGTGACAAAAGTGAATACTATAAGGGTTGTAATAAATGTGCACCTGAAATTACCTAGGAAATTTGAAAATTGATTCATTTTATATATTGAACATATGAAAATATCGTTGACTATATTAAAAATGTGTTTCAAATAATTTGCAACACTGGAAAAAGGAATGTTGGGTAAAATGATTTTTAAAGATTCTCAAATAAAATAGTCAAACGACGCATCTTTATTCATACACTTTTGATATTTCTATAGTTACAGTAATAACAACTAAAGTATTTACATTAATATTCGATAAAAGCTCACCTTTATATATTTTAATTTTTAATTGAGAGGGCAAATGAGATCTCGTTGTTTCAGTGCAATGGTTTCTATGAAAAAGTACTTTTGTACGTGTGAACCTTTGTAAGTGTGTTGTACTTTTTTTTATTTTCACTTTTTAGTCATAATTTTAGACATGATTCGTGTTGAAAATAAAGAATGACAATTGACTGTTGACTGAAAAGATAATTATGTATATAATCTGAAATTTATTCATAAAATTTAAATCAATGTTAAATTAGACACATATCTATTTTACGTCTTTTGATTATTTTAGTGCCTATGGACGTTCACTACTTGACAATATTTCCTCCTTCCTAGTCTCGCCATACTTTGCATTGCTTTTTTGTTCGAATTTTATATTAATATACGTTTTGCACGCCCCGAAAGAACCGCATGCACTAGTGACTGTCTGAATAGTATTTTCCTATCCTGGAAGACACCGTGCGCAAGTGACGAGCGTCCGCGCGAGGTGTGTGTGTGTGTGGGTGTGTGTGCGCAGGCGAGGCCACCATGTCCGGCGGGCCCGCGTCGACCAAGCCGGCGGGGGGCGCCTCCGCGCGGCCGCACCACGCCGCCGCCACCAACTTCCTGCGCCAGTTCCGCGACCCGCACAGCCGCGAGCTGCGCCGCCTCTCCGCGCACCAGTTCATGGACGTGTGGAGCCACTACGACAAGGACGGTGAGTGACAAGCGCCGCGCGCAGCCAACGCGCGACGCCGAATGGCTCGAGTCGTCAAATTCAACCGCTGCCAAGAGAGTTCCAGACGGTGGCTGCTCTGATCGGGAGGGAGTTGTCCGTGGTTTCTCCGATCAGTATCAGGTGATGCTGTAATGCCGCAGCAGCACCGTAACAAACTAACAAAGAACCCCGCACCACCTTTCTTCTCTATCTTGTCCTATCCTCTCGCCTTACACTTGAATGGCAGTTCTCCACTTTTTAGGAGCCCAGTCGGGAGCTTCCAGTTTATCCCGGCCGGAGCGGTGATGCCACTTGGGGAAATTCTCGTAGGCCGACGTGTAGATCTGCGCCGGATTTCACCACCAATCGGAAGATAACCTCCACCGCCCATGATGAAACATTCACTACACTTACACAACTATTAACCGTAGCAGTTAACGCCACTCGGAAATAATAAATCCATCAAATAGCACAACTAAGTGCGCAGAATATAAAAATACTCCGACCTTCTTTTACAAAATAGACACTACAATTTTATATTTTTAAATAATTTATCTAATTTTAACGTTTTATTCGTAATTGGAAACTATAAAAAATCTTGGTTCATAATTGTAAACAATACTAATAAAGAATTTTAAACAGTTACCATTTACTATATAAATTATCGACATTACAAAAATATTGATCAGATGATGTTAACAAATTCTCATCTTCAGATCAGTAGATTTTATAATATTGACATTTTTTAAAATAAAATTCTACCTGTTTTACATTTTTCACTGATATATTTTTACAAACACGGTCCATGATTTCTTGGAAATAGACCTCAATTAGTGTCGAAACGTTAAAAGTAAATAACTTATTTGAATAAATAATATTGTAGTTCAGTTGTTTAAAAAAGGTCGGAATACTTTTACAACTTTACGAAATACCAGAGTTGATCTATTCCATAAAAATAACCGTAATTGGGTACAGAATGTCTCAGAATAAGTGTTACAAACTTTTGGAGCATGCGTCGGGTGAGATATGATCACTTCTTGCATATCAATTTGTGGTGAGAAATTTCGTTATGAAGTTACACGCGGCATTTGCCCCTGATTTGTAGGCACCTCATCACACGCAGATGTTTAGCGGTAAGCGTTCCTAGAGATTTTGCTCTAATGTAGCTCTAACGCGCTCAAAGAGATTTTGTGTTCCCTCCGTACATCAATGAAATACAACACAAAAAACACAAAATTGAATTATTGTGTCAGTACGTATCTTACTCCGATCTATTTAAAATAGTCAATTGTCCATTTTTTATAAACTAGTGTTAAAATATCTGCCAATATCAAATTCTCAATTTGAAAGTAAATACCTAATAGTTTCGCATTATTGAAACACCAGTGTGTTTATATTCGGTACTAGAAAATGCTTATATAAAAGTTTATAAATTCATTCAAATAAAATAATAAAGAAAAAAACGATTAGGTTTTTGCATCGTAAAATGCATCTTTTCAATATATGGTGTTAATCATTTCGATGCATAATTAGTGTATTCTACTTTGTTTCCAGTTTCTTGTTTATATAAAGTGATTTGTGGAGAAACCATTGATGGCCACCGGCAGCCAAAGTGTATTGATTTACAATTCAACACTGATGCATAAAATAAAAAGTAAAGAGAAGTAAAAATGATACAAATATTTAGTGAAAGAGAAAAAATAAGTATAATTGTGTCAAATAAAGTGGACCCCAATCTAGAAACTCATTATAAACAAGGAAGAATAAAATTCTATTCATCTAATTAATTTGTATGGCATTCCTTACGAACATTAATGATGTAAGGAACTCAAATTATTTACATTATTTTCTCACCAGTCATTGTCTGATTGGATGAATACATAGGATACATATTTTTACGATTTGTGTTCATATAATACGACTGAATTGTTTGCAGCTCACTGTATTTTTAAAATGACTCTTGAAGTTTCAAATTTCAGTTTTATTTTAACTTTCAAAAATATCAACCGTATTCAAAATCGTTTGAAGTGGAGTTATGATTAACATAGCCTCCCAGAGCGAAAAACTCACCAGAAGTTCAGGGTTTAAATTATTGATTTGTAATATTTCCAAAGTTGAAATTATGTTTGAAATATAATTTAAATTCTTCTAATTTTCAAATTATAATTGAAATATAATTCTTTAATTCCTAGGGATATTTTAACTCGGCCTTCTTCAATAACCTAATAATGATACATCAGGGCATCTCGTAACATATATGTTGTCCCTTTTAGAGTTATATAATACAGAAATCTCTCGTTGACACGAATTTCAAAGGCTGAAATATTCAGTGTTTATATAAAAAAGCATATTATCCGATTTTTATATAAATGCTCGGTACTATGTTTCGTTGGCTGGACCCAAATTTTGTTCGTTTGACGACGATTTAGGAGTTAAGCGAGTTCGTGCTAACGAAGGTGTACTGTAACTAACGGTTATTTTTAATGTTTTTACTGCTATTGACAACTACAGACTGACAAGATATTTTTCACTTGCTTCTCTTTATGTTTTCAAAACAATACCAGTACATGTTTTATAAATTAATAGTATTTTTAGCCGGGGGTTACACCAACCTCACCTGACTATTAACTCTACATATTTAGAGTTACATGACCATACAATTTTTGTAATAATTTCTAACTAATAAACAAATTATTGTACTTAAATACTACGATAGTGCAAGTAGGTGTTACTCAGAAAACATCTGATTGTTTAATTCTTCGCCCTTGTAGCTAGTTTTTACATGCTGATATCTCGTAACAAGTTACAATACTTTCTACATCCATCAGATAAAAATTTAAAATACCATAATTATGTAAATATACATATATTGTAAATTATTTGACGGCAGATATAATTCAACCCCTTTGATCTGCAATATGTAATTGCAGTGAAAAATCAGCTGTTTGTAATCACAGTAGGTTAATTCCAGGACCCAATGTAAGTATTTAAATTCTACACATTCGGCATAACGTGCTTCCACACACATACAGACACACACACATATTCATTAGACATAAAGATGGAAATTAGTAATAATTCTCAGTAAATGTTTTCACAAATTTAATTACCCTATAATTGTATTATGTTAAATGAAACACCATACCGGTTACGACTGTACAGAATTACCACTAATGTATTCAGCTGCTCTATTCCCGCAGTTTGCCTTGCTTGGTCTCAGAAATCCCAGTACGCAATGAACTCACAACTGCAACAACTCTTGTTAATGAGACCAAGTTTACTTCCGTTTAAACTACAGCATTACAGTTTACTTCAGAGTAGAATGGTCTCATCTCAAAGCGAGAATATTCACACTTCCTTCTACTTGCTCTTCAGCATCTTCCCTCTAGTTGCTAATTAGCATCAAATAAATTACCATGTCCTGGTAATTATTTTCTTCCTATAGATATGATTCTATGTGTACATATATTAAAGTTGCTTAGCATGTGGATGTTTTTAAAAATTAGGATCTGTACAAAATTAAAAATAAAACGGAACTAACTGAAGTATGATCATACATCGTACATGAATCCTATATGACACCGACAGCTATCAATATCATACAAACACATGTAATTATTTTACTTAAACTATTAATTTCTCATCGTTCTGGGCGAAAACCTGAAACATGGGTTAGCAATGTGCACATGATGTGTCGATGAACAACATACATCACCGAAATTTATAAACCCTTGCTTCTAAATTACACCATAGTTCTCTTCGGCAGTAGCAGCAAGCAGGTTGCGGCACATAGCACATGACAAGGAGTCGTGAAATTTGCTATCGAAAGACACTTCCGAAGTTTTTAAGGTTACTTTACGTTAGACAATATAACTGTATTACACATAATTATCGATATTTTTTAAATAAATATTTATTTAAGGTTGCTTTTTAACTGTTGGGGTCATAAGCAACGACAATCAATATATCTTACATATGCAGACGAACATTTAACATTATACTTACCATGTATGCTTCACAAAAATGTATTTCATGTCATTAAATCAAAACTAGGAAACGTAAATAAAACAAGTTTATATACATTTACATTGTGTAGTTCCTACATTTACTTTGTAACTAGATGTTACGGTAAAAACAAAATGAACATAAGTTTTCCGCCATTTTTAATTATTTCTTATTAATCTATTAAGTTCAAATATTATATATTAAGTCCAAATCCTCTGGCAAATTTCTTATTTAGCCTGATGTTGGTGTACGAAGGAACTATCCAATTTCTGCACCACCGATGTATGCACACTTAGTTCTCAAGCGCTTATTGACTAGCGTCCACAATTGAAACAACGTTCGTTCCAATCGAATTATAAAGCGCATTGTGCTGTCATTCATATTGGACCACCACCTAGCCCATTGAGTTCGGATCCGAAACCATTAACATGCCTATTTACTCCATGTACAAGGTCTTTAAAATCCAAACACCTTGCCGACAGAAACTCAATCTGGATGATATAAATTTCCATTTCCATCACCTTAATTACGCTTCACGTCGTTAAATCCCGGTTGCATTTATCGCCGATACTCGCAGCGTGCATAGCACACGGGCATTTGCAGGCCATCCTATACAACAAACCTGACTATTCCCACGCAAAAAGCAAAGGCAACCGCGAAGCCCCCCACAACAGAGCGATCAGCGCCGTAGCGGAAACGCGATCTCCGATAAGCGCGGCCCAGAGGGCGCTGGCGGGTGGCTCGAGAGCACGTGGCACGTGGTACGTGGCGTGCGGCGCGGCGGGGCGGGTCGGCCACGCCTCGCCACGCGCCACCGCGCGCTCAAAGGGCCGGCGCAGGAAATGCGATGAAGCCGCAGGGAGGGGCACGTCGCGGTGACGTTGAGATGGCAAAGGCGGCGGGAAGAGAAAACGGATAATCCAGACCGGTGGATAGGAGAGGCAGCTCTTTTAGAACTAACAATAGAACAACAATGCTAGTCATGCGATGAAGCGGGCTGTCAATTGATTCATTGATTGATTAGTGTTGCGTACCAGACGCGTCAACGGCTATCGTGGGAGTCGGCGATGAACTTCTCCAGTTGGATAAGATCCTGCACCGACCTATATTCGAGGTTGTTTTCTTTTCAAGGACGTGTCTTCCACCAGCGGGCCACCGCTCCAGCCGGGATAAGCTCAAAGCTTCGACACCTGTGGTAGTATAGAGCATGTAAATGTGTGTACGTGAGTAAGAGGAGAGTCTAGGACGAGGAATAGAAAGGAAAAATCGCGCGAGGTCCGTGGCATGTGTGTTATGATACTGCTGTATTCCACCTAGCTATATAACTAGTGTCGAAAATCCTGCCATCGTAGCAACTCGAACTTTAACCCCAGGCCCTCGCTGCTCCTATGCCTGTGCGTGTTATCGAGATGGGGGTGGCATTAGAGTTAGTGAGTATTTTTTGTTCCGAGCGCGGCATCTGCTTTCGTCCTAGGCTCCTTCAATTTAGTGTATGTTACGAGTATAATCCGGAAGGCTCATCCTTCGCTAAAATGTAAGATTCTACACAGATCGCGCCAGCTAGAGGTCTTTTCCTCTCCAGGTTTCTCACTTAGTGGAACACCGCCCCTACTGGCTCAAGCGCTAATTTTCCGACTGGCCTCCCGCAATGTATGGTTCATATAAATATGTGAGGGGAGAAGAGAGGACAAGGGTGGGGAAACAAATATCGGAGGGATGCTGACGAGAAAGAGACATCTCTTAGAGCCCACCATTCTGCAGTTTTTTACATTCAAACAGGCATGGACCAAAAGAACGAAAGCGTTGGATCGAGTTGTATAGATAGTGATGGCATTGGAGGTAAGGCAGTTACCTACGGAGCAAGGTGTCCAAAAACATTTAAAGTTATCCTGCCGGTAACATAATGCGTAGTTGTTTAGAAAGATTCCGTATATAATCCTATTTGTTTGTTTTTAAGCTCATTACTTCCCCACCCCAAATGCCGCTCTGCGAAAGGTTTGCAAAGGAGTAGGATCGGGAGTAGCAATGACGACGAGAATAATGAGTACGGAAGATTTTTTCAGCGGAGAAGAAGACATCACCCTTTTTTCTACTACTTCAATATCGTTACATTTTAAAGTCAGTAGAGACGTCTATTTCCAGAGAGATGACGCAAGCGAGTAGGGCAGATAAGAAAAAAAATATATGCGACAGATTAGGATGAGAGAAACTTAACGAAAAAACTAATAGTTATTGTATATCAACAGGAGATACACGGTGGAATTTGAACAACAAAATATTACAAAATTCTTCAAAATTAAATCCAGTGATGAAAAGAAAACACACATCCAAAATATAGAATAATCATGAAGTTTGGAATATGTTTCGACAAATAGCAAATCAAGAGACTGGCTTTATCGAAATGATAATTCTAATTACAAACATGTAGCCTGCATTTTATAAAGATGAATATATGCAATGCGGAAGCAGAGCAGGAAGATTGCAAATGAGACAATAACAACCGAAATGCAGCGGAACTGCGTTGAAGTCGCCGGCGCGATGGTATCTGAAAACCGGAAAACATCGCCATTACTGTCAATGCTGCAATTCGTTCTGAATGAAGTAATCAAGCAGATGAGATGCGCGCACGATAATACGAATTCGCACTTTATCCGATGCGGAACGGTCACGAAGTTCGTAGATATTTAGTACTTTCTGTATCTGGACGAGACGGAAATGCGGGTGTCGCTGATAATGCGGCTTTTTGAAAGCTGTAAATAAGGGTAGAGAAAAGAAGCAAGGAAACGGCATGGTTGAAATGTGAAATATTTGAATAAAATGCGATGGTGGTTACAGCACAATAATGGTGAAAAGTTCCTACTGATGATGTGGAGATTGACGGAATATAATTGTGGTTGCGGAAACTTGAACAGAAAAACGTATTAGCAGAATTAGGGAAGGATCGGAATACGCGATTATTATATGAACGTAGAAGCCAATGGATGAGTGATCAACAGAGGGCATGATCTCTCATCCATTTAAGAAACTTTGTTTGGTATATCAGTACTATAAACGTCGATTTCAGGTGCAAAAATTCTTTCTTAAAATGGTATTTTAGCACATGCAATTTTATGGCACCGGCTGCCCGTCCTCCCCTGCCCGTCCTTCCCTGCCCGCGACTGGCAAAGGTGTCTGAGGTAATGTCCTCTGACCGGGAAAGGTAATAGGGTTCAGTCCCGACGGAGACAGGATTTTCGACACGAGCCAAGCCGAATTTAGTCCCTGCCAAGAATAGAAAATAATACCAGCAACCGCACTCTCCGATTGGTAGTTTTCCGTGCTTTCTACAATCAACACCAGGCGAATTCCAAAGCAGCACTCTAACAAACAAGCCCCAGACCGCGCGCGATCTTCCCTTCCTCTTTAATGCTCTTTCTTCCCACTTACTTACGCACACACACTCACACATGCACTACACTACCACACATGTCGGGAGATCAGTCGGGAGCTTGGTCCCGCCTGGGGTGATGCCACCTGGTTGGAAATACCTGGTTGAGGAAAATCCCGACGTAGGTCAGCGCTGGATCACGCCATCCAGCTGGGGAAAATCATCAATACGGTAGAAATATGCACTACCCTTAGGGGAATAACGATCTTAGAAGTTGACACGTCCGGATTACTAATGAATGACACAACTACCGCCCGTACTTTCCCGCCCGTCCGGCGTCATTGTTTGTCCCCCGAAAAAAATAATTTCTGGATTAAAACATGCAGTCTCAGCCTCAAGTCACTTTTTACATTCTATTTGTATACTTTTTTGAAACTTAAGTTAAATTTTCTCAAGTTGATCTGTTACTTCATGCGGACCGCTGATACTCCACCCATGACCATTTACGACTGCCCCCCACAGGCTGGGAATTGCAACTTTAGTGCATTATCTGTTAAGTTCTAGGTTGTTTTTCTTCAGTACGTTAAATGTCGTGGTAGATATGCTCTACCTAGAATTCGGACTGTGTCAAGATTTTGAATTTTTGGTGGCTAAAATGTCGTATATATTACATGGATGTAGGTTAGCCTTCCAGACTCCGAGAGTTGTCCCAAAATATTATTCTAACAACGAACATTTTATTTTTAAATCTATGCAAAACGTTAATGTTTAATAGAAAGGATAAAAATTTTCAAAATAACCATTTTTCGTTGGCATATTTACATCAAAAACTATACGTACGGGAAGAATATTTCGAAGAGTTGTGAGAAATTCTTTTTTTATATTTAGAGGAATCAAAACTAAAATACTCCTAGTAGTGCTGCTTATGGTGATATAAATCATTTTCGGAATTTTCTAGATATATTCTTTAAAATTTAATAATATATTCATTCTTGTTGTATTTTGGTGTAAGTGGTAGAACTGCAAAGTTAATGTTGTTGGAATAGTCTCTGATAGTTTTTTGCAGTGTCGACAAGAGAAGTAGTTGCAGCGGTTAACATTGCATTACAGTTTCGCTCTCTCCATTTCTTTTTTGTCCACCGTCGACCCTTGGGACCACAAATAGGACGTTTATTGATCATTTTCTACAAATCCTATCCAGGTGCTCTTGAACATTCATCTTCGAGAAAAGAGAAAAGATTGAGGAAGCAATGACATTAATATTTTAATATTGAAAAATGGCTCAACAAACACTATAAAACAAATAATTTTCTTCTAGAAAATGCAATTTTATTTCGAAAATATACGAGCTAGCTTATCTACAAAATATGCAGTTCCATTTATCACACTCCCGTATCTTTATCTACATATCAACTACAAAGTTCCTCCAAGCTCCGCTAGGAAGTGTTCGTCAGCAGTTGCCGAGGTTTCGGGGAGAGGGCGCACCTGTTGCTGACCATCCGCCAACGCTCTCTTTATCAACACAAGCTTTTCCCTTCTATTATTACGTGTCGATCGCGTGGACGATAACATGGGGGTGAGGCGGGTGAGGCACGACAGAAATCAGATTGCATGCACTTTCTCACGCCCCCACGCGAGTTGGAAACAAATTAATTAATTAAATTGCAGTGTCACGGAAACTCCATTGAAATGTCACCGTGTATTTTGCAATGTCAGCCCGAGTTCCCAACATAACATTTATCATGTAATCCTAGCACTTTGAATCTTGTCACTTCTGATTTACGGCATTCCTGTTTATGACTTTTCTACGAAGTAAACTATTATACCTAAACACACAATTTTATATATATATATATATATATATATATATATATATATATAGCGCACATTTGTTGAATATTTATTTTTAATAAAGTCCGTTATTAAAAATAAAGCTTTATAAAAATAAATATTCAACAAATGTGCACAATACCTACCCCGCCATCTCCCCACATTCCAACATATTAGCTAAGATCTCGTATGACCCGTTACCTAGTAGTGAGGGCCCTGCAATGGGAGAAAGAAATGCCGATATAAGATGATAATGTAAGGGGGGTTCCAACCTTTTCCTTTCTCAAAATTGTATGAATTGCGATTCAAAATGATTCCCTCATCATATACTACTTTTCTTCACAGACGTTAGTTTAATGCACTGCATTAACTGACGCAGCCGAACGTGCAGAGAAAGGCAGAACGAGGTAAGACGATGCGAGGCAGGAAGGGAACAGGAAGATTATGGATAAGGATGGACGGGAAAAGAGGGAAGCGCGGAGCCGTTAAAACGAGGCTTGGCAGGGAGAGGATGACCCAAGAATCGAGGTGGAGCGAAGTGGGATCGAGGCGGAACAATCAGACAACGGTTGAATCTTATTCTTAGGGTAACCATCAGTAAACTTTAAAATTGAAAAATCTTATTACATGATACAAGGTTGGTAAGAATTTACGAACCTTACAATTTCCATGTACGTTTAGATAAAAATGCCTTGACATTTATTTTAAAGATGATAAATGAGTTTATTTCTATGTGGAACTTTTAACAAGAGAATATTTCATTAAGCCAGAAATGTTAATGAAGATGCATTGCCCATATTTTGATGAATCTTACTCAAAACAATATTAATCAGATTCAAAATTGGGATAAAGAATTAAAAATGATAGCGTAATTCTTCATACATTTTAATAAGAAAATACTTTATGTGAAAAATTGTATCTGTATAATATTGTGTCTCACGGTCGACCAAGTAAAGTAATTTATCAAGTAATTTACAAAGAAGAAATGAAACACTGTATTGTTTCAGCAATAACGTTTTAATCATTCATTATAATACAACACGAACGAAACTACTAACGACAGAAAACAAACTACAACCACTTTGCAGTTTAGGGTTAACGATCCATGGAATTTGCCCACGAAAATGCATTCCAGAGGATGCGGGCGGGGAGAAGAGTGTTCACTCATTAACTGGAGTAATTGACTGCGAAATAGCACTCTACCGTAAAAGTTAATTATTTTATTGTTTTCGATCATTTGCAATATTTTTTTGTTGTGAATGGGACGCAAGGTGTTTCTGTAACGGTCCGCAGATCAATGATTTCAGAACACTAAATATTCCAACCAGGTCAATGAAACTACCAAATTCTATTGCGCTACAGTTTAGGATTAACGACCACACGGAATTTTGCGTAATTCGGCAACGCCGAACATTCCAGTCTGTCCGAACGGGAGTGCATGAGCGGCCCATTAACTACAGTGACAGGCCCGAAGTTATCGACAGCGCGCCAGTACAGCGGAAGCGAAAGGTACAGTTTGCATCCTGCGCAGTAATAGAACATTAATTCATAGAAGGAAAAAGGAACAAATACTGTTTTAGAAACAGTTGCTGACTAAGTAGAAACTTTTCTGAGGGTAGACAAATATTCAAGGTTTATCATCGCCACCGTCATTTTTATCATCACTGCCGTCGCCATTACATGCCTCACAAGTTTCTTTATGAAATTCGAGCAAATAAATTGGTTCTTCACTCTAGTTTTAGTTACCCTATTGTTTTTATTCAGACTGTTTGTAGTTTAAGAGCTGTTGAGGAATTATGTGCTTCGGCACACTCTTGTCTCTAGTTTTCTGTAATGTTCTCAATTTGTTAAACACAGTACATTGTCGTAGTTTAGAATCAATGGCCGCGTAGAATTTTGCATTACTCGGCAAAACGGTATATTCCAGTCTTCGCGGAGAGGGAGGTTGCATGATTAGTGCATTAATTGCATTGACAACTCCCGTTGTTATCGGTGATAGACCAGTACAGTAAAAATCAAATTCATAATTTAACGAATAAACTAATTTTATTTTAGACCTGGAAAATATACTGGTAAATGGAATTAAGGTAAATAAGATCACTGTAAATTAAACTACAAGTATGTTATACTTGTATGTTATACTTTGCTGCAGTTTTTTTATAAACGATCCTCCGTAATTATTGGGCAGTTAGTAATACTGTTTCTGTTTTTGCTTTCCAATCACGTTATTGAATAAAGTAGTAAATTCTACTATTCCGCAGCGTAGAACAAACGACCCCACGGAATTTTCCATAATTCAGCAACGCGAAACATTCCAGTGTAGGCGGACGGGGAGTGCATGATCGGCCCATTAACTGTACTGACAGCTTCCGGAATTTTCGGCGGCGGCGGCGGAGAATGGCACGCGATCGGCAAGCCGTCGAGTGGCGTCACGTAGTGTGGGCGGACAAGCTGGCGGACAAGCGGGCAGGCGTGTGGGCAAGTAGGTGAACAGGCAAGTGGGTAGGCGGGCGGGTGAGCGGATGGGTGGGTTGGTTGGTGGGTTGGTGGTTGGTTGAGGTTGATCGTTGTTTGGATGATGCGGCGGGCAAGCGGCGGCGGACAAGCGGTGCGGGCGACGAGCGGCGGGACGGACAAGCGGGCGGGCGTAATCTCACATGCGGGCGGGCGGACGGAGCGGGGCGGAGCGGACTAGCTGGTGTCTGGGTGACAAAGAGATGAGAGTCACAGGCGCGGGCCGGAGCGGCGGCGGGCAAGTAACGTGACGCGGTGCAAGTGAGTGGGCGGCGGGCGAGAGCGAGTGGGCGGGCGGCGCGCAATCCGGTCAGCGCCAAATATTCGCTCGCCGCCGAATGCAGGGGCGTTGCGGGCGACGCGCAGCTAGTGCCGCCGCTGCAGTGGTCCATCGATCGCTCGGCGGCGGCTGCGTGGTGTTCCCCAAGGCACGTGGAGGGCGCGCGGCGCGTACCGCCGCTCGTTACGGGGCCGAAAACATGTTACTCCATGAGTGCGTAAACACGTTACAGGGGAAAACATTAGTGGTTATAGACATAGGTGTGCGCAGCCTAAAACTACGTTTCCGCGCCTCCTGTTCTATTAAACTTTTTACTAATATACGACTTAATAAACATATAAACGTACAAGGAGAAAATAAGTTAGTCATAGAATCGATAAAAACAATATTTTTCACTTTATTGTATCATCTACAGGGTTGCAAAATGACTTGACGAGCTCCTTACCCGATTATCGTAGACCAATTCCCCGAATTGTCAAGTAAAAAGGGGAAAATCGGGAATTTAACATGCTTGAAAAATAAATGTTTTATTATGTAAGATGCAGGGCTTGTTTCAATTTTTTTCACAGAGACCACGCCCCCCCTCCTCATCGCCACAGTTCAAAATATTTTCGTAGTTCTCTAAAAATTCTTAGGCTTCATTACTACATGCATTTTGTGAAACTATATGTGTAAACAGCAAACCTTTTCCTGAGTACATCCATTGCCCTAGATCAGCCAATTTGAGCAATTCTTGCTCAATGGATTGAACTGCCGCGAAAAATGATTCACAAGTTTATAAACAGAGTACGTCAAAATGTTGGTATGTCCCTGAAGACTGCAAAGACGTCAAGGATTGTATCACGTGTTTGCAGATATTCAAATGATTGCAACTGTGTTCATAGACGTACGCACAGAGTAAACCGGAGGCCGTGTCTCTCCTCCCCTAAACCCCGCCTCATGGAAATTTCTAAAGGTGCCCCGTAGCCTTTCGTAAAAAATCGTTTTATTTCCCTAAATATGTTCAATATCTGATTTTCCCTTTTTTTCATTTGAGAATCAGGGGGAATCGCTATACTACTTTTAGAGAAGAAACTCGCCAAGAGATCTGCCAATCCCGTGAAAGGTTCAACATAAAATCAATTGTATTAATTAATTGAATCTTTTATAATTTAATTTCACTTGTAATGTGATTTATTTATTTACCAGGAAAATATGTTGTATGTAAGAAAAAATGTTAAATGGAAAAGGGAACAGAAAGATAGTCCCTACCTCCTTGGTTTAGGCTATGCCCACTTAGTGTTGTGTCCCATCCTCGACAATCGCCTACAGTAGGCTAACTTTACATCCGTCGCCGTTCAACGTGATGTCGCCACGTGTTCGGTATCGGTGACATTTGATTCTCTTGGAGAAGGTTTGCCTCGTAAGCGCCGAGAGGTATTCGATTCGTATCGATTCGTAATCGAATTAGATGACCGTCGCAGAGCCACAATCACTGCCACATCCACCCACAAACGCGCAAAGTTGAAATGTGGACCACTGGAGAGATGCCGGAGACTAAGTGTGAGGAGAATCCCCAACGCCCTGCGAGCCAAGTTACGCTTTCTAGTTTTTTTCTGCTCAGCATGTCTGTATATACGAGACATCATTATATCTTAATTGACTCACCCCTGGGCTCATTTATTGTTTTATATAACGCCAACGGAATCATTCCTGTTAACAAGAAGTTACCTAATTCTATGAACGGGTATTTGGCTTTAAGTCCACGGCAGTTACAAAATTATTAGAACGATGCACAGTAATATATTGTTAGAAGGATAAGTACATATTCGCTTTTACCCTGCAACATCACTACTGCAAGGTCAAAATATCTGTTCAAATTTCCAATTTTTGCACAAGGCTATCTTGCCGCGCAGCTACTTACCATATTTTTAACCAAACTCGTGACTATAAAATTAATCGTTTAATAAAAATGTCCATATTGTGTAGAGTATCCGAATTTGAAAGATAATAAATAAAATCAAATATAAATTTATTTTTACTTGCTACTAAATTTCCAACCCTGGCAAATTGGAGAACTAAAAAGTTTTCCTTCGTATACTGAAAATATACTAAGAATTAATTAAGAAAATAAACAAAAACTCTTTAGAGTCACATGAATTAATCACGTAAAGCTTATATTGTTACACGGAGGCATTGATTAATAGTTTGCCCACGACATAAGTAGTCATTAACATGCAGAAATTCATTACAAAAGGATGATACAGCCCATCATGGTCACATATTAATAACGTACACAATGCCGGTTTGATGAAGAGACCGTATGTCGAAGCAGGGCGGGGGCTCTACGACTAAATATTCATGCAGCCACTCTAGTGGAAAACATGCATAAACACCGCGTGCTCGCTCGTGCATCACTTCCTCGCATTCATCATCATCCCCAGATCGCAACGCTTCCCGAAGCGCTTCTGTTAACGCGACGCAACGAGAAATAAATCTGCCAGATCGAGCTTCAATGCAGCGCGAAACCACGGTAGGAAATAACTTCATATGTGTCATCCACCTTGATGCAGACACTTACGAGGGATTGCTGTGAGTTCGCGTCCATAACTTCTAACCAATGCTTTGATGAAGAAATATTCTTAACCTTGAGGGTTAATTACGAGGAGATAATTACAATTATTATTATTATTATTATTATTATTATTATTATTATTATTATTATTATTATTATTATTATTACGAAATGTTAGCGGAGCGTTTGCCGACTTAGCGTTTGGGTCAGAAGGATCGCGAGTTCGAGTCCCGCCGTGGGCATGGTTGTTTGTCCTTTGTCTTTCACATACATGTGTTGTTGCGGAAGGTCTTGTCAGTGTGCTGACCATAACCAAGGATCCCGCATGTGTGTCTAATGTAAAGGTTAATATGTGACCCCATGAGGGACATAGTGGGTACCGCGCACGAACAGACAAAATTGGCGTCCCCTGAAGGTGGAATATCCCCAGGAAGGAAAAAAAACGAAATGTGAGCTGCGTGACTTGCTTACAAGAATTAGACAGACCTGCATCGTTCCAGAAAAGTCAGAGGCGGAATTCGACGTAGCTATGTAGTGTCGAAAATCAGCCCCGCGACCGTCGCATCTCGAACCCTAGGACATCTAGTAAAAGCCATTGTAGAATCGGCGACAATACTGACTTTGAGCTAAACAGCTGGTTAAAGACTTTTAAGATACCGTAGGGGCTCCCGGGAGATTTGCGACTATTATTCAGGAGTCAGATCTTGAACCACTGTATGTCATTAGAATTATAAAATTAAATTACAAGTATTGTTATATAAAATAATCTATTTGAGATAACAGCAGCAACATAAAAACAGTACCGAGAGACTAGAAGATTTCTTTATTTTTAATTTCTCTTGCATCGTTTTATTTGTATTATAACTTTCAGAAGTTGCCAAAAATAAATATGGGAAACTAAACAATATTGCGAAAGAAATGAGAAGTGCAATTTCTTTCAGTAAATAGGCTGCCGTTTTGAGGTCTTTATTATAAAAATCAATATATTTTTCAATAATAGACGCTGTTATAAATTGAAGGTATATTTATAAGGGTAATAAACATGATTTTATTAACAAATAAATAATTTGAAATGAACATTTTCTCAGTATTAAAACTTAACAAAAATATATTTTATAATATTAGGAAACGAGAACACTTGACATGTAATTAATATTAACAATTAATCATCGCTTCAAACGAAATATTTTTTCCCGCAATTTTGAAATAACGAGCGTGGAGATTTATATCGAAAAGGAAACAAATAAGGAGATGAGAAATATTTTTAAGACAAGAGAAAGGCACAAATTCCGTTCTGGTCAATGCAGACTGGTGGAATAAGCATTTACCTAGGACTTATGCATGCGATGAACTGAAATACTTTCACGCTAATATAACTGTTTTACTATTATTTGCTGTAACTTATTTAATAAGAACTACAGTGATACTCAATAAACAAATGACTTTCCTTTGTAGGTAATGGTTATATCGAAGGCACGGAATTGGACGGCTTCTTGCGAGAATTCGTGTCTTCTGCGAACCAAGCAGATGTCAGTCCTGAGGTAAGTCAGCGCTGGCATCCTCAGTCCCTTTAGAGCTCCCTTCTGACAACCAGATGTGTCAGATTAAAAGAACGACATGAAAAGAAATGACGTGAAAGGAAATTGACAGGCGATTCAGTGATTTCAGTGAGAAACCGGCAGGCATATACGGCACACAAAATATTACAGGAATATAAACGAGTATGTGCGTAAAAATACGTACTTTATTTCGTAGTACATTCGAACCTTCATATTTCTTGTCACATTTGAATTATTTTGAGGTAATGTCTTACAATTCATTTCTTTATGTTTTAAAATGAAAAGGGGACGTCCGGAACCCCGATAAAATCTCTTTGAGAAAAAGCAGTTCGTTAAATATAAACGTGTGATGGGTAAATTCTGTTTTTAGGCTTCATGTTCTTACAAAAACGTCACTAGGGCGTTATAATTGCATTAAAGGTATTTAAAAGCAAATTGAAAAAATTTAAGGGCAAGTAAGAAATAACATTTTTGTTCATTTTCCGTGTTGTAAGAGTTTCGACTATGAAGACAAACACCATGATTTCCCTGTTGACAAAAATCTTCATGAAACAGAAGACATAGAGAGTTTAAACTGCAATTTGTCCAAATGCATAATTTTCCAAATGAGATGAGTCTGTTTCAAAATCCTTTTTCAGCATTCATACATGGAAACTATTACTTATCTTCACTACCTATTGACTGTTTTGCGGTACGCGCACAGCAAAGTATACTTTGTCGAATAAAAAATAAGTTTCAAATGCAGGCATCCCGCGAGATATTGAGTGTCTGACAACGCAGCCCGCGGTTACAAAAAGACCTCTGGTCTAAGAAGTCCATGTGATTTACCCACTCGAAGAAACTACTTTTTTCAACTATTGTACATCAGCCGGAAAGATTCTTGAAATATTCTTCCCAACTACAATGAAATCACGGACCTCCGCTGGAACTCGTCCCTCCCTTTGAAGAGTAACTTGCCAGTCCCCGCGAGGCGATCAGAAAGACAATCACCAACTCCGCGCCCTCGCCGTCCCCTATCACTCGAACCGGCGAAAACCGCGCCCCGCGCTCTGCACTTGTTACCGCAACTGTCAAGGGAAACTTTGTAGAATATCGCCCGGAGCTCTGCGGGGCAAACAAAAGCGCCGCCGAAGTTTGGCGAGTGGGCGACCGCGGGGCGTAGGGGGGCGGGGCGGGGCGGGGCGGGGCGCGGGGCGGGCAGGGCGACGGCCCGTCGGACGCCAGTCGCCGACCGAGAGATTCGCCAGCTGGAGGAAGACGGCGGCGAAGCCTACACGACGAAGGAGGTGGCAGTGGGAGTGATGGAAAGGACGTGGAGTGGTCACGGAAAGGTAGTGGGGGCGATGAGAAAAAAACTGCAAGAAGGAGAAGATGGCGTAGAAGTTGTCGAGCGGGCTGAAGAGACATGACAGGTGGTGCGGAGGCGGGAGCGGCTCAGGAGGCGCTAACGACGGCGAGTAGAAGAGAGAAGAACGGCGGTGGTGCAGTATTTCTTGGGAAAGGGGGAGGGTATAAGGGAGACGACAAAATTTAAAAGATAAATGACATCTGATGAAGAAAATCGAGATTGATAGGGTCAACTGAGTACCACTTTTGCTCCATTGAAACCCTATTGTGGGGTTTCTGTTATTGTGTGATTGATGTGGTGTATGGTGTGTGAAGGTGGTTGAAGTTTAGGTGGTGAAGGTGGTGAAGGTGGTGAAGTGGTGAAGGTGGTGGAGGTGTAGTGAAGTGGTGAAGGTGTGATGGTGTGATGGTGGTGATGTGTGATGGTGGTGATGTGGTGATGGTGTGATGTGGTGTGGTGGTAATGGTGGTGATGCTGGTGAGTGGTGATGGGTATGGTGGTGATGTGTGGGATGGTGTGATGGTGTGATGTCTGATGCGTGTGATGTGGTTGAAGTGTGGTGAAGGTGGAGTGTGAAGTGCGTGATGGTGCTGATGTGTGATGGTAGTTGATTGTGATGTGGTGCATGGTGGTGATGGTGGTGATGGTGGTGATGGTGGTGATGGTGGTGATGGTGGTGAAGGTGGTGGTGGTTGAGGTAGTGGGAGTGGTACTGAGAATGATTGTTGTGAAGGTTGTTGTAGCGGTGGTTATTTCGGCGAATGTGGTGATTGCGGCGGCGCAATGATGGTCATTGAAGTGGCGATGGTGATTGCGGCCGAGGTGGTGATTTCAGCGATGGGGGAAGACTGCAGCAGCGGTGGTGACGGGGTGATTGTGGCGGCGAGGCAATTGATGATTGCGATAGTGATGATTTCGAGAGTGGTTATAGCATCGGTGATTATTGAGATGGGGATAATTGTGATGGTGGTGATTGCGACGATGGTGATTGTGTTTGCGATGGTGCGCGGTTTGGGTGATGTTCCTGGCAGGTTGGTTGCGACGGTCGTGGTTGTGGTAGGCGTGATCGGTTGTAATTGAGTTTGAGCTGGGGAGCGATAAAAGTAATGAGAACTGGAACAATCACTCTGGAATCTGAGAATAAGAAACAAAAACAACCGAACGCCACGAAAACACTTTGCCAGCATGATAAAAAATGACGAAAACTGCTATGCAGAAATGAGCGCCCCAATTAGCTATGAACAGCTCATCACCACCAAAACCGTTCACCAATCATCAGCGGTGCAATTATCACTGTCGCAAACCACCTCCGCCGCAATCTACAATAGAAGTGTACAGAACGTAATAGGAAAGTAAGAAAGCGCCATTTCAGGAACCAGCGATGCCCCTTTAATGCAGTCGAGGGGAACCGTGGTTGGGGCAGGCGTCGCAACGGTGGCAGGTGGGCGGGGGTTGGGTGTGAGGAGAGGGGCGCCCCGTCCTCCCTTGAGTGGCGCCAGCTGTCCTCACAAGGGCGAACTACTCACAGGCTGACGCCGAACTGCTCAGGGTAGACGCGTGCACCTGGCGCAAGATATGAAGAACTAGAATTTTTTATACACGACGTTATCCCAGAGCGGGGCCACGCTCACGCTAACGGATCCTGGAAGCCTCCGTCTCGTGGAGTTTGAAGATAATGCAATGGAACTTCCGCCAAACTATCCCTACAGTTCTGCTAATGAGCTTCCTGCTTTCAATTCAGAAGCTGTTCCTTAGCGAGGCAGGAAGAGAAGCTATCCCTCCCCCCCCTCTCGAGTCCTTTGGCATGTGATTTGTGTCATTCGCTTCTCTGGATCTCGCAATCAAATTATTTCCGGAGGAGTTGTAACCGATTCCTATTTGAAACAGATTTTCAGAACAATCGACCTAAATTATTAACTAAGAAAAAAATATATCAATGCATTGTCCTTTTTCATTTTCTTCACATTTGAACCATGTTAGAAGTGAGCTAAAGCTCGAGCATATTTTCTCTCAATCCTTCAAGGCGGATCTACCATGGCTGATGCATGTTCGTCAGGAAGCTATTTACAGCGATCCCTGGTATTAAAAATATAATAATTATAGTTATCAATATAACAATTATGAGATCTATAACAACTAATGTTAGTAGTAGCAGTGATTTACGTCAGATTTACGAATGATTATTACTAAAAATAATTTAACTAACACAAACCCCCATGACCAGGGAACTTCGAACCTATGACCCTTCGAATAGGAGCAGTCAGGACTCTCCCGTCTCAGTGACATCTGCAACCAGGGTCACCCAAACGTGTGCCAATAAATTGTACAATTGGCGTGAGTAGTGAAGATGGACGAAAAGTGATAAGACATATTTCGTTGCATTTCGTACCGTTTCGTTACGTTTCACTTCATTTCCCTCTATTTCGTTCATCTCCACACTTCATTAAAATAATACTACATTATATTGTGATCGCTGATCGATTTAAGGTGCAACGTTTGATTCTATAGCTCAGTCGGTAGAGCACCTTCCGGGTAATAGAATGTACCAGGCTCGGTTACCGGTGGGATTAAATATTTACCTTCGTGACAATCTATTTTATCTATCAACATTTCATTGCATTAATTTTAGAATCATTGACACCGTTCCCGCTTCTATGCGTGATAACCCTGCAGCTAGCCAATTTGGCGATCGCAGCTAAATGCAGGTCAGTAGGTCACTCCTCGATTCCCCGAGAGCCGCCGCCGCCGCCGCCGCCGCCGCCGCCAACGAGCTGCCCCCAGCGCGGGTCGCATGTCGCGCCTGATCGGCAACGGGAGCGCGCACTCCAGGGGTGGACACATGATGCACTCCAGCCTCCCCAGAATCACTCCCAACAAGACGCCGACTAGAGATATACGTTTTGACCAAAACTACCATCCATTTTAAAAGCATTTGTACAAAAAATATTTAAAGAAATATGAGTCACCGCTACAAAAATGAAATAAGGGAAAAAATAATAAAACGATTGCTGAAAATACTTAGCAAAAATAACCTACAATAAAAGTGATGTCAAGAACAAACAATTTTTTTTATTTACTTCTAGTACAATAACCCTATTTTGCTGAATTATGAAGCCTTTGAATGTGCTGATCAACTGCCACAGCTTCAACGCGAGGGCACGCTTCAGGGGTCGAGATTCGACTCTCCACAATTATTTCAAGTATGACGCCGAGTAGAGAGATACATTTTGAATAAGATTGTTGTCCAATTTAAACAATAATCATACCGAAAAATATTTAAAATAATAAAAACCACCACTGCGAGAAACAAATAAAATGCAACCACCACCACGCTCATCTCGCCCATGAAGTCGCAGCTCAGTGGAACTTCAGCAAAGTGACAACTGTGCCTATAACAAAATCAGCCACAGGAGTGATACCGAAAATGACACTTGAGCACTAGAGTGTCTTCACGTGGACGCCAGGGGTATATACAATAGACAGAAGGTAGTCATCATGAATACATGCCGTATTGTTAGAATCCACCTGAATCTTCAATAAAGCAACCGCATACCTAGTCATCATACCTGTGAGTGGATGACATACCAAACAGTAAAAACTATGAAGAATTAAATAATAATAATAATAATAATAATAATAATAATAATAATAATAATAATTGATAGAACTGATCAATTTGCCACAGTCGGGATTAGTCAAATAAGCTGTAATTAACATGCAATATGAGTGGTTCAATGAAGTGCTTGTTCGTTCACGCAGCTACGCTTTGGCTATTTAGTGTCGAGAGCGTTTCTTGCCAATAAACCCAGTTCTGAGAGAGGGCGAATCGGAGAACGGTGAGGTGCTCATGGAGAACGATTCTATGAGCGGACAACGGAGAGCTGATCTAGGGCACCGATAGAGGACACATCTGAGCTAAGATTCGCACATACTATGCACGTCCGCTGAGAGCAGAAATCGTGAAACTGAGGAGACCTTGCTGATTAGAGCGGTAGAAAATTACCATTCTCATTACCATGCTCATTAGAATGCTCTCATTAGTGATACAAAGCGTATGATAGTCATGCAGAAAGGCATTTTTGGTTATACTGGAGAGCATCCCTTCGCAGGGTTCAGAATTAAATAGTATTAAGTGTGAATTAGGAAAATTTGTATTTCTAGATATTTAGAGACTCCTATAATGTTTAAATTATTTAACGAAAAATAAAAAATGATGCTTGTTTGTAAATAATTGTATATCTACATGAATTACTTACAATACTTGATGAATTTCTTCCGACATCTATTGATTTATAACAATTAAACCATTTGATGTCCAGAAATGGAACTACGAATCGTATTCGAAAAATGTTTTAAAAATTCCTTGTTCAATGTAAATTCCCAAATTAGTAACGTTTTTACAAATCTACACAGTCTATAAAATATTTCTTTTAATATTTGGTTTAAATGTATCTTTTTTAACAGAGACATATAAAACGCAATTGTCTGACACCGTTTTCTTAACATCCTTCTTGCACTTCTTAAGTATCTCCATAGCTGACTGCTCACCAGAGTCAGGCATTTGGGAGTTGGTCTCCAAATTGCGGCGCGAGTTCACTCTCTCGAATTGGTAATTCCGCGAACCGCTCGCAAGTGGGCACGCTCTTGCGAAGTGCACTCGCACTAGCTCTTACTCTCTCGTAGACACTCATCTTCAAGCATTGCACTCACGCACCGAGAGGTTACATCGTCCTGTATGGTAGTAAGGGAATATGAATAAATTAAATATATTACGCATTTTAATTGTAACACCCTTACCTTCGTAAATTCAATTGTAAAATGCATATTAAATGTTATAGTGAACATGTTTTTGAAATGTTAATTTTTTTGTATTCTTTTTCGGCAAACACTAACTTTTTCTCAAAATACGTATGGATACCTAAAATAGATTTTAAAATACAACTTTAATACATTTTAAAGAACAATGTATTAGTTGGGAACCAGTGCATTATTAAATATTAAATACCTGTATTCAGTCACAAACATATATCGACTGTTGGTGGAAATACGCAGACTTTAATAGTAAAAGATATTCATGAATTTAATATCAGAGGCCATATCAAAAAAATTCACTTCGGAGGATAAAGATAGTTTCCAAGTACCATTTGTTCAGGATTAGTCCACGCAGTCAGTGATTCAAACTTCCGTGCAAATTAGTATTCGAGAATGAAAACTGTCCAGGACTGCCAGCTGACGAGTGGCAACACCGAAAAATTGTCCAAATTTCTGCCAGCAGTTGTTAGCAAGGCTGTTCGTGTGATCGTTTTTTGTTGATGTTCACCATTTGTGGTGTTTTGTTTATTTTGGGCGCGACTCGCCAGTGAAAAGGTCAACAAGAACTCCCAGAACCAGGCTCCAGCTGAATTTTAATAAAATTGAACGTTTTTAGTTAATGTTCAAATTTAATGAGTTAAGTTCTTACAATTATACATTCACAAAACACTATGTTGAGGTATAATGTTGCTTTCCTTATTGAAATAACATGAAAACTATATAACATTAAACTCTCTAATTTTTTTATCACTATTTTTCGTCGATATTTCTGCACTTTTTATTAAATTTCTAGTATTGTGTTCCTCCGATTGGCAATCAAATTTACTTTTCGTTGTGCTTCAAATCACGCTCTTTCTGGTGATAAAGATTTGAAAGTATTCTATAAGTCATTGTCAGAAAAATGTTGAATTTACTGTATTTTGGAGCCTCTAGCGAAAATCATTAACGTTTAAATATTGGTAAGGAGGCTAAAGTTGTGCCAAACAAGGTTATATTAAGATGATATGTGCTTAATTTCACTCTTGATTTTATTCACTAAGGGCTGGAGTTCACTCACTTGAATATTATTAAGTTCAACAAATTTAAAGTTTCGAATTTTGTTTTGAACATACTGTGTTCGAGGACTTTGCTACTAACTGCTCACTGATGTCAATAAGAACCAATCGGATACTAGTTCCATTAAATAAAACAAAACATGTTGAGTAACACTTTCATTTGGTGTTATAATAACGGAGAATAAATAATGTATATCAAATTTTCCAAAATCTAATAGCTAAATGAAGTCAAAATCCACTGCATTTAAAACTATTTCATTTGCGAAGTTAAAATATTACAAACATTTTTTTGAGGTGTGTCGAACTCGGCATACAAAACTTTATCAATCTCCATAGTAGCAGAAAGCACATTTTCAAAATTCGGTCACTTGATATGGAATGAGTTCACTTTAAATAATAGAAATGAACAATTATATAACTTGCAATTATGTATAACGTAATTGGTTGATGATTGTTGTTCAATATACTGATATGTAATACAAGTTTTCTTCAAAACATTCATAATTATAACTATTTTTGGGAGCATTCCTGATAGTTTGGTTTCAGAAAGTTCTGAAATAGCAGCACCTCTCAAGTGACTCTGGGACAGCATTCAAGCTTCCCGTGATGCTACGCCGGGTTCGATTCCCTGTAAGGGGAAAATAGGACTGTCTCTGGTTTTTTGTACTAGCTACATAATGAAAGCAAAACTCAGGCAGGCCCAAAATGCTAGATGCGGTGAAAATAATACGCCATGCTTGCCTCACGTCTCTCTTAAAACCAGGGGTGGGTAATACATAAACACAGGGCTCAGGCCTGAGAAACGCGCTAGCCGCCAAAAGACGGATTAATCCGATCGTAAAATTCCAAAAACACGTGACGCATGATGAAAGGTAACCCGCGGGCGAGGTCCACCCCGGGGCCGCGTCCGGCCCCCGAGCGGGTGCTGGCGCGCCCTGGCGTGGGCCGCGCGGGGGCGGGGCGGGGCGGGGCGGAGCGCAGCCCCCAAGGGCGTGAGCGCTCACACATGTACGCATGCGCAGGCGGTGTCGGACGCGATGCTGCAGGAGCTGAAGCGCTGCTTCCTGGAGGCCTACGACGACAACCAGGACGGCAAAATCGACATCCGAGAGGTGAGTGACTCTCCTTTCCACCCTTGCTCTCGTTGGCTCCGTGTTGGTTGACGGCACGTCGACCAACGCGAACGTTAATAAACAAAATGTATTTGTACGGAGCATAAATATTTGTTTTGTGAAATGAATTTTGGAAGTCCTCAGCAGGAATTTTTTCACGGAATTTTTTCACAAAAACGTTCTGCAAAATACTCATAAATGTGCTTTATTAAATTAATGCATTGTATATTATGTGCTTATACCAATTATTAACTTTAAAAGTAATTTACACCGAGTGAAAATTATCAATTAGAAATCATTACAGATTTATTTTTTGTTTCTGGTTTTCATTCTTAAAATCAATTTCACTTGTTACTCATCATCTATCATTATAATATTGATGACTAATGATCATAAAATTAATTGTGCCGTTCGTATTATACGATTTTTTTTTAAAATTAAACGTTGGTCTACCTCCTTGTCCCTCGACTATTAATATTCTTATACATCAACAGGTCCAATATAATAAGCAGAAACTCTAATATTGTTTTTATATTTCTGGATCCCATCTATTTATTCCTACGTTCGGGATACTCGAATCATCCACCACCACCCCAAAAAAACGTGCTAAACACATTCAATGTTAAATTATTAAACTTTGCAGCATCATTAAAAAGTATAATACTCCAATTAACCTCTGAACTGATATGCTCCAGGCTAGAGACTAGTAAAAACTATTCAGTATCATGGCCCAAGGTTAACATATAATGTAACGTAGTAATTATTTCAAAATCCTATTCCAAAATTCAATGAAATGTACAAAGATAACAACACTAAATTATATTTTACAGTGCGTAAACCAACTACATATAGTATTTGCAGTTTAAAATTTGAACCATTATGCTATTTACGGGTAAAATGTTATTCAGGTGAATTGCTTCACCCGCTTAATGTTTTCATCGACGCCTTGTAGAGTTCGTGTTGTTGAAAAATGTGTATTTTGTTCAAAAGGGACCCAGCAATTCTCTATTTTTATAGATATGTTAATCGCAAACAGTTTGCAACGCCGGCATATTCTAGGGTAATGCATTGGTACGAGCACGTAGAACGCTGGCATGCCCACGCCTGCATCGGCTGCTGCTGAACAGCTCTTCTCGTCCGGCATGCGGCAGGCCTGCAGTACCCCGATTCAACAGTGCTCGAGATCTAGCTGGAACTTGTCTAGACTCTCTTCCACGCGCTTGCCCAGGTAGAAATGCGGACTGCAAATCAGTGCATTATCGATATATATTTCAGTTGGATTTTCCAAAAGAAAAGGCACTGTTTTTATGAAAAACGGTACCATCAATATATGTAACACAGAATAGAAGTGCTACTTTAATTCGCTTTGAAACATGCTTTCAATAAAAAAACCTTACCCAAAAAACTAAGACTGATGGTTCATTGACGAGAAGCAATTATAAAGTACGCGTATTTTACAAAATTACTGTCTTGTTAAATAACAATGTTGATAGCCCTCTCAATAACGCAATTCAAATGGATACACATAACCGTAACTCTTACAAAGCAATGTTCAGACGGGCAGCCCAAAACAACAATTATCGGGAGATATTTTTCTATAAACTTCATGTATAATCATCTAATTAAGTACAATCAGAAACTTGGTCAATGTTTCTGAAAAATCTCTCGTTTAGTTTCTGTGTAATTCGATTTTTAACGTTTTCACTCAATATATATTTTATGGTTAGTACAAAAAATATATGAGTTATTAGATGCTTCTGATAATTTACGAAAAATGTCTTTCCAAACATTTCCCCACAGTTCTGTATTGCAAGCTTTTGCCCCTTTATCGCCACGAGCGATCCTCACAAACACCGACGTCAAAAAGTTCTATATCCTCTTCAATCTGTGAACGCCCACGTCTAAAGCCACGATCCAACGTGAACAGCCAGCGCGCCGAACGTCCAGAATGTTCGCTACTAGCAGCGTTGATGAGTGGAACGCGATAAGTTGCCGCAAGCGTTCATTTGTCCGCCACCAATTTGATACATGGCGCATCAAGCTGCTGAATGCCGTGCTTCGGCGCCCTACCCCATGCCACCGCCAACCAGCGTCTATTGATCCGCACCCTATACTCAGAATTCACGAGAAAAACCGGTACATGACTATTCTCTCTCTCTTTTTTAATTCGTCGAATTGGAGTCGTAAAAAGTACAGACTCAAATCTATCCCGTCTGGAGCCCTAGTCTGATTATCAGCGCTCTTTACAGATTCGACATGCAGCGGTTTTGCGGGAAGTAAACTAGAATATATTTGTAATGACACAAATTCCTGGTTGAAGCTATATTTTTCAGAAAATTTAAGAAATAGTGCATATAAGAAAATTCTGTTCGTCATCTAGTTACAACCAATTCATGATAGGTTATGTAAAGAAAGGAATCAGAATTGTACAATGAGGATTAACGAACACTATATATATAATAAAAATTATAATAAAATAATAAAATAATAATAAATAATAATAATAATAATAATAATGGAAAAATAATAAGGAAATATAGTATAATAATAATAAAGTGATAATTAAGGAAAATGTATTCTTCATATAACAATTAGGTTATTTTTTTTCTTGACCATTAATTTATTCCCCAACTTTTGTAATAATTATTTTGTATTTATTATTAAATATTTGTTTTAATTCCTAGTAAATCACTCCTCTAAAATTGATTATGACTGTTCCCTCGAGTTTTTAGTTTCCGTTGGGACAGCTGTTAAACATGTGACTCCAGTTGGTAATGTTCATTTATTTTTCCTTCACAAGTAAATAAGCGAGTAACAATAAGGGCTTATGTCGCACAGACAGTGAATAGATTGTGCCAACTGAGCAAACCATCTTAGTCAAACAATAGGTGGTCTACCGTGGTGATCCCGGCAAGTTCGTGGCGATTAGCGGAGGGATTGTGAAATTTACAGCTATACGTTAAAAGCTGTAAACTTAACCTAATAAGCCTCAAATTGACTTTAAAGTGAGCGAAGAAACGTTCTTCCTCCCCAGAAATTATTAGATACTGGTCTTCACAGAGAAGACATGTGGGGGCGGGGTGGCATAGAGGACAACATCCTCCCCTAAGTCCAATTGTGCAATTAAAACCAAACTCTAAACAAAACAAGTGTTGCCACATGTGGATCGTAACATATTTCAAAGGAATATTTCCAAGCTCGAGCGGACAGGATATCACAAGCAGCTTCCGAATTCTGCCTCTCTAAGAGGCAGGAAGAGCGATAAGACAATAAGACTGCAAGAAATGTTTGACATATTTCGCTCGACGGTGCGCAATGACCAATGGACATGCGCAAACAAGTGGTTGCGACTGCTTTTGCTGTGCAAATTTCCGTTCATCCTTGATTCCAGGTAAGAGTTTTCCGAGAAAGAGTGACTAAGTTTGTCCATTAACGGCAAAGGTTCCAAGATTACAGTAGGGCAGTATTACACTGGTTTGTTTCATGGAAAGGCGATTCCAGGAACATATATTGGCAAACGTGTTACTGAAGTGCTCAGTTTCGAAATGTAAAATATTAAAACGCTACGAAATACAAAAAATGTGTAGTAATGGGTAAAATCCCTGATTTTCAATCACTTAAAGTTATTGAATGTAAGTGTCTTTTGCCTATAAAAATTTATTTACATGAAAATCAGTTCCCTAATCAGTTCTACTTTCGTTCTCATGGTATTTTACAATTCTTAAAATTATTCCATTGCAACCAAATATAAATGAAAAACATCTCCTTGTTTTCTTTTCTTAATTTCGAGCATCCTTTACCTTTTCTGCTTCTCTATAACTAACAGAAAGTGAGAATCTATTAAGCTCTGGAGGATTTTGCGAATATTTTATATTATTGGCTGCACTGCTGTGCACTAGTGATCCACGAGTATTGGCTAGTGAAGGTGTGTTGTGTTTTGACAACTGATTACATTTGAAAAGATGAATGGACGTTAGCGTTCAGCTGCCTTTTCACCATTGAATAATCCCATCGGTCCTATGTTATTCGTGTCAAATTCATTATTTTTCTTCAAGAATACTTCCACAAGCTGTACGATTGCAACACTACGGCACTTTTCAGTATTACCGACGTTAAAGTTTTGTCTAAAGTTAACTGATTTTATTTCTTGCGATATCTGAAAGGATAAATGATTTTATATTGGTATTTCATTAAACAACTTTCTCTTTTAATCCTAAAAAAATTTAAAACCATCATTTCTTTCCATTGCATCATTCCAATCCATTCATTCACTCATAAATATGAGTAACAAGATCCACAAATGAGTGTGAACCATTACAATGCAAGTGCGGGCTAGAGGCAAGTACGTGTTTACTTTACTGCTCAATTTACACTGTTCAACTTTTAAAAGTTTACTATACGTTATCAAATGCATTTCCATGATTTCACAGTTTATGTATTTAAACTACGTAAAATTGACTAATTGACACATAAAACTTCTAAAAGTTCACTTTTCAGCACTAGAGCGGAAAGTGATGTATTCCCAAATGTTCAGACAAAGTAGTGTGTCTGAAACAACGAAAACAAAATACTTTCGTCTGACCTATCAGCTACTATTGGCTTTAAGGTAAATTTGTACACAATTAGTAAATGATTGTATTCTTGAATTAAAATAAAATTAAACTCAGAAAGTTGTCTAAAAATAGAGTAAGACACGTGGTAAAAATTATTTTATTCTGCTAGAAGAGCGTGCCACAAGATTGGTCGCGTATTACAGCCTTTCCGGGTCTCAAAATACAATGTCACTTTTACCACTCGTATCATAAAGACATATTATATCATATTTGTTGAAAATTACTATTTTAATATGTCTCTTCATTCCGCTCAAAATGATTGTTGACTCCTCTCACTTTTCATGCGCACTGATGGCATGCTTGTTTAATTTGAAAATAGGCCTTTTAGCACTCTTGCATAATGGATGTGGCTACCCCCTCGGAGAGAACTCTCTGGGCATTCGCCCACTGCGTTTGCGAGGAGTAACGAGTGAAAGTCATCTGAACTTCAGCATCCGGGTCTGAGAGATAAATACGGAATAACTTTTTTAGGCAACGGCGTTATTCCGGGTAAACTTCACACGCAAAGTCGTGTTGAAACTTCTTAAATGATCAGAGTTGAGATGAAGCTTTAACAGCTTCCGCACTTATTTGACACTCAGCAGCCATATGAAAGTTTGAAATAGTCGAGATAAAACTTCGTCGCTTCTGACAAATTTTCTGAGGAATAATTAATATACTCTTTTAAAAAAATATGTTGGTGTTCAAACAAGCAGAGAATTATTAGAGTTAATGACCCCTTGAAGAGTTTATATCTCCACCAATCCTTAAAACGTCCATTCATGTTTTAATGACCTACCTGAAGTCAATAATTAACTACCAATTTGAGAATTTAACTTCTATTAAAGAATTCAAAATGTTATGGTAATAATTATTTATTTCAAATACATCAATAAGTCCTTAGTAAAATACTTAATTAGTAAGAAATTTGAAATAAAATCTGCCATTCCTTTAACATATTTAAAAGGTTCCCAGTCTCTATAAAGAATTGTTAACACAAGAAGCAATTTTAAACAATAAGAGATTGGTATATCTTCAAAAAACTCAGTAGTTAGCACCACATCATAATTGAAATAACTGCACAATATGAGAATTCGCATATTGCCCTCTACAAATGGAGGTCTCCTTATACCATGCTAGTTGGCATACTCGCATAGTCATATCCATATGAAACCCCTTTTAAAATATCTTAATAACATGAAACATCATCCTACAAAAAAGGAAAGCAATCTAAATGCTATTGCACTTCATAATATAGTTCAGACAACGCCCCGGATTTATAGAATACGCAACGCAAACGGGGTCAAAAGAGTCATGGTTCACATCTCCTCGAGTGTACTGTCATTATGTGCCTCTTTAACACAGTCTGCGCCACATAATCTACCGGAAAAAGATAACGGCTATAAACAGAAATTAATAATAAATTATTGCTGTGTGATTCTTGTATTTTTTAATTATTCGAAACAACAATTTGTTTTGTGTGATTTTGCTTACCTACAAAAACTGAATAATTCGGATATTACATAAAAATTAATATCATTGCCATTCAGCATTTAATGTTTCTAAATACACTAAATCTTTTGCATTTTCATTACTTCTAATGTAACATTTAAAAATATATTAATTATTATTTGTTAAAAATATAAATTTTATAAATAACTTTGCGGTAAAACTAAATATTCTCAATGTATTGACATAATATAGAATTTCTTAAACCCCACTTTTTCTTACGTGTATTTATATACAATTCTAGAGTAATAGACGTGGATACATCCGCTGTTTTATTATACCAGACGAGAGAATAGTTTTTGCCAATCCGAGTGATGTAGAATAACCTTGGAAGTGCCGCAAAAGGACTACACGGGGGAGACGTGGTTTGATCAAGGATACGAACGAGAGTTATGACAATGTGTAGCAGTCGACGTAGCAACAGAAAGACCTCCGATGTTAACTGTATCCAAGGCACCTATAGCACTCCAAATTCGAGCCTGACAAACACTGGCTTCTCTGCCAATCCAGTCCCTGTGAACGCGACGTTGTGGATTTCTGCGGCCAACCATGAGTACAGTGCTTGAGGCAAGCAGGGACTGGGCCATTGCATTTCAGCCCCATTTGCGCCTGTAATTATTTCCCTCACCACCCGCTTAACACACGCGGCCGATTAGCGGTTAATTGAAAACGAAAACCCATCGATCCGCAGCCTCTCGTGGCATGCAAGCTTCGCACTTTCGGAACCGCACGTGTGCATACTAATTCCAGCGAAAAATCCCTCTGTTTTTGACACTGACGTGTCGCGTGTGTAAGCATTGAGTCAACTACTATGGTCATTAGTGGAGGGTAGTACATTATATGTGCAGGGCATGTTATAATCCGGGAAGAGACTATTCCTCCGCATTGGAACACGAAATCCGGCGCTGACATACGTGTCGACTCTCGGGTTTACCCCATCCAGTTTTCTCCTCTAGCGAGTCACTCTTTCAGTCTGCACGAGCTCCATTCTCCCGACCGGTCTCCCAATATGTGTGGCAGTGTAATGCATGTAAATGGAAATGCGTGTGCGAGTGAGAGCGTAAGGGGTGAGGATATGACAAAGAAGAGGAGGGGGCATATCTTGCGCGATCCGTAGCCTGTTTGTTAGGGTACTGCTCAAGTCATTTGCCTTGAACTGATCAGAGAACTCACCGGTATACTACCGATCAAAGCAGCCGGACGCTACAATTCTCCTCCAGGCAGTTGATGAATTCGACCTAGTATTCGACCTAGATGTGTAAACTAGAATCGAAAATCAATCACCGGCGAGACTCGATCAGTAAAATCATCTTGTCAAGGACGCTGCAAGTTCAGAGGACGCAGTCTACGAGACTTTACATCCGGTGAAAATCTGACGTGTCGCCCTCTTAACCACGAACAAAGAGACTTGGCAAGTTTAAAAATAGGCGTCGCCTGCTTCTTGGTGTTTCTTTTTTCTTTTGCCTTCGCCCTACTTCGCGCAATTTCTCCTACCCTTTTGTGAAGCCGCACGGGGGGGCCTAGGAAGTTTCGAAGACACTCGTGGAAATCCTCAAAGCCTGGTTTTTTTATTAAAACTTCGCTTCAGTCAAGTTTTCGCCGCTCGGCTGCCGCCGCGCGCGAGTACAATAAGCTTGGTTGGCGGTACATCGAACCGCGCGGGTCTTGGCTCTCTTGTTATTGCGTCTCCGGGGAGACTTCGCAGCGCCGTCGCGGGATGTTCTAGAGCAGGGCTTCCAAACGGAGCACGCACACTGTGTGATCAAATGTATCCGGACACGTCCAAAATAGTATTATGGTGAGGTCGTAGTTTTATTGGAGTGGGTTTGCAAACCTTGTTTTGTGTGGCACGATCACGGCACACGGCCTACGTTGAGGTTTTAAACACCTCCTTGCTTCCCACTGTTGAAGAGTAATTCGTGGATGACGATTGCATCTTTTAACTCGATCGAGCACCTGTTCATACTCCACGGACTGTGGCGGAGTGGTTACACGACAATAACATCCCTGTAATGTAATGGACTGGCCTGTACATAGTCCAGGATTGAGTCCTATCGAGCAGCTTTGGGATGTTTTGGAACGCTGACGTAGTGCCAGACCTCACCGACCTACATCGATACCTCTCCTCACTGCACCACTCCGTGAAGAACGAGCTGCCCTTCCCCAAGAAATCTTCCAGTACCTGATCGAAAGTATGCCTGCGAGAGTGGAAACAAAGTTAAGGATGGGCCAACACCCTATTTCATTCTTGGCTATCCGGGATGAGCCGCGTCTCGGACAATTGGGCTGACGTTTCGGCCATCTTGCTGTAGCCTTCTTCAGAGCTACACTGCTGCAGTATAGCACTTTATCAGTATAGCTCTGAAGAAGGGCACAGCAAGATTGCCAAAACGTCAGTTCAATTGACCGAGACGCGGCTCATCCCGGATAGCCAAGAATGAATTAACTCCAGCCGCGGAAGCCTACGAACGCAACACCTTATTGCATTCCATCATTACCGATGCAGTTAATTTGCAAGTCATTTTCAGCCACGTGTTCGGATACTTTTGATCACATAGTGTACGTGCTCGAAGCACGCTGTGCTCAGCAAGGGCACGCAGGGCCAGCGGCGAAGGAAACCCGCGCTCCGGCTTCCTAGAGATGCCCATCAGACAATACTGGCGGGACGCAAGAAGACAAAAAAGAAGTTTCATTCCGAGTGGGCTCTTGATTTCTTCTGTAATGAGCGTGGAGGTGGTGCGCTTTGTTTAATACGCAGAAATTATTTAATAGCAAAAGAAAGAGTCATGTTAAAAGGTATAACGAAATCTTGCATGGAGACTACAAAAATGTCGGAGAAAATCGGCAAAAATGTAACACTTCTAAATAGTGATCTTTATTATTTAAATTTATGTCTAAGTTTGAGGTTATAACAAATCCAGAAATAGTGTTATGTTTCATCGCTACTCCATAATTTTTAAGTGTTTTTATTGCGTGTATTTTCATTCGAAAGATATGCACATCGTATTTCTTTAAATGTTTATTTTCAATAATAGTATCGGTGTTGTTCTAAAATTATGTTATGTAATACTTATCTTGATATAATATATATTTTGGTTTATATTTATTTTCTTAAAAATGTTCATTTGAAGTATTTGTAATTACTGTTCTCGTATACTGCAATCTCTAAGTAGAAATATGCGTTGTTTCCTTGGTGTAATGATCAAAGCTTATATAACTGCATTCTCCGTTTACATGTCCATTTCTACTAAAAGTTTGTATAATTTAATAAATGACTCTAGATGATATTCCACCCGTGTGTTTCGCCCAACTCGCCGCATTCGCACGAAGTTTTTTCACCCCTGCTTCCCGCCGGTGCCACGAGTGACTACGGTAAGCTCTGCAAGGATGTCGCCGCGTTATATCGCTGCGTGCCCCAAACAGTCGCGTAGACTTTTCAGTGTGCTCGTTCATTTGACGGCCCTGTTCCAGATCTTCCAGAATATTGCGCATTTTTCCCACTTTGTCTCCTTTATATTGCCTCCACAGTCGCTCTTTTCGCTTTAACACGTCACTCTGTCTTAGTTTTACTATCTCCTTTACGAGCTCAACTATGGGTTCGGTTGTACAGTGGGGTTAGAAACGAAAACGGAACTTAGAAAATTATGTGACAGGACTGTCGTTTAAGATTCCTCAAAACTTACGTGTAAAGTAACAAGTTATGCTGATGATTTTTGGAAGCTAAAATATTGAGAACAACTTGATGAAATATGCAATGTTTTTCGCGCGTTCGGGGCAAATACCAAGAAAAAACTCTTTATTCAGTTTCCCATTTTCTAGAGACAGCAACATTTATTTTCTACATCTAGAGCGGCATTTTAATAAATAACAACGATATTTACACAAATGATATATTTAATTTATCTAATCATAGATTAAACATTTATAAAAATGTTTAATAGATCTAAGGAAATGTTTGCATTAAAGTTAATATATTTTACTGCCCCCAGACAATCAATTGAACAGTTTCGTCTTTTTTTAAATATTTTAATGAAAAATATATTTCTAGCATGCTGTGAAAGGTATTCCTGTAAACCAGGAAATAATTTCACCGCATTAATGCACTTCAATGTAATTATGTATTGAATATACTCATTACGGAATTGTTTATTATCCTTTACTTAAAACTTGGTTTGGGCATTTTATGTTATAAAGTTATGATACCGCTTTGCTCATTTCATACTCTGAAACGGAATAGAAAAATTAAAACAAAATTGCACTGCATAGATACATATTTACTTGCAACTAATGATATGACATTCTACATAGTACCTAAACTACATATAAATGTTAAATGTATTCGTTTTAATTATTTTAACATTTTTATGTATTTAAAGGAAAGATATCGAACCAAGTGTCCGAAACTCTATGCATTAATAGCTAAATGAACCAAGTTACAAGTAGTCATCTATAAACTCATCTCACGAAACAGATACATATATTTTTTCCGAACACAAAAGTTTCAATTGTGCCGTGAATGAAAGAAAAGGTAGGATTGTTTCTTGAAGTCGTTTGTAAATTTTTAATTGCATTTTTATTTTTTATTTCTTCAGTGATTTTCATGGGAAAATAAATATAGGAAACGTTTTAAAATGTTTGGGAATTCCAAGGTTTTAATGAAAAAAACTTCCGTTTTCAATGCATTATTTTACATATGTATGAAACGTTTAAAGAAAACAGTAGAGCCGTTTCTGAGAAATGTAAAAGTATTTTTAGACAGTAAATTGGATTTAATTTAAAACACAAACTTTACTATTTAAAAACATTAGTAATTAATCAGACATTTTTAAATTGCTAATATTAGTCAACCTTTTTAAATAAAAAGAACATCAAAGGCTCAACAATTGTGGTGTTTGAGACATTCAAAAGAATTCAACTTTTACAATTTTCAAAGAGTATAATGAAACCAGAACTTTTACCAAATCCACAAGTGTATATTGATTTGTTTGAATGGAAAATTTAAAATAATATGTTGCCATTTCTGAGAATAGCGTTGTAAATTTAGTATGAGATTTATACTTCAGTACTCCCTAAAATTAAAAGATTCGTTTCAAATCCACAGTGCCTCATTTGTATCAGATACATCATATAATATCTATTTTTGGAAAAATCCTAGGAATGTTAATTGTTCTTACACTAGATATTTTATTATGTATTTAGACACCATGATCATATATTTATCAAATTATCCCCCGAACGATTATTTTCTTTAAGGCAAAGGAAAATATAATTTAAATTAGGATTTATTTGTGAAAGTTATGACTGAATATGTACAAAAATATAATGATAATAACAATAAACTGAAATATACACTTAAGATGTAAGTTTATATAAGTATGCAAATGAAAAATCTCATAGTTAAAACCCTGAATTACAGACTAACCTCAAGTAAAGGTATAAATACTACAACACGAAATAAGGGATGTTTTATACAAAATAAATACATTGTGATCAAGTAGTAGTTGTAATACCTTATTCTGAAATAATGCTAACGTAATGAAACCGAAACATGTAAAATAAAGAATGTAAAACTAAATTTTGACGAAATTCTGCAACCAATCAGGGAATAATAGCAAAGACAGTTGTTTCAAATCCTATGGTTGCTTATTGCAAAATTTTGTAGCAAGGTAACAGAATATACACGAATAATAAATATTGTATAATTTCGTTTCGAACGCGGATTAAAACATAACACGATCGTACGAAATGCGCTAACAATGTTAAGCAGTATGCAACAGTTGCTTAGCGAGCGACCTTTGGCTGCACGCCGCGTCACGGATCCTCTGTGCTACGCTGCGCCGACATTTGGGGCGAGGAAAATCGCAGGTACTTCCGCTGGCGACCTTCCACAGTGGAGGGAGGGGCAGTGACATTTAGACGACGCGCGTCTCCCCCGAGACGCCCTCGAGCTCTCGCCTCCAGCCCCGGAGGGGTTGGAATGGCTCGGGCGGGAACTTCGAGGTGAATTGGTGACTTGAGTGCGGGTTGCGAAAAGAAAGGGAGAGATGAGGAGAGGTGGGAGACGGGCTGAGGAAGGAGATGCGGTGAGCGAGGTGAGGCGGGACGAGGTGAGGCGGCACGAGGTGAGGCGGGACGAGGTGAGGCGGGACGAGGTGAGGCGGGACGAGGTGAGGCGGGACGAGGTGGAGGCGGGACGAGTGAGGCGGGGACGCCCGGTGAGGCGGGCGAACGAGTGAGGCGGGACGAGGTGAGGCGGACGAGGTGAGGCGGACGAGGTGAGGCGGGACGAGGTGAGGCGGGACGAGGTGAGGCGGGACGAGGTGAGGGCACCTAGAGCACAGACTGAGGGCCACTGGAGGCAGAGTGAGGCAGAGTGGAGCAGAGTGAAGCAGAGTGAGCAGAGTGAAGGCAGAGTGAGGCAGAGTGAGGCAGACTGAGGCAGACTGAGGCATAGACTGAGGCAGACTGAGGCAGACTGAGGCAGACTGAGGAAGAGTGAGGCAGACTGAGGCAGTGAAGCAGACTGAGGCAGTGAGGCAGAGTGAGGCAGAGTGAGGCAGCGAGGTGAGGCAGAGTGAGGCAGAGTGAGCGCAGAGTGAGGCAGAGTGAGGCAGAGTGAGGCAGAGTGAGGCAAGGTGGAGGCACAGTGAGGCCAGTTGAGGCCAAGCTGAGGCACAGTGAGCACAGTGAGGCACATGAGGCACAGTGAGGACAGTGGCACAGTGGAGGCACCAGTGGAAGGCAACAGTGAGGCAATGACACAGGGGAGGCACAGGAGGCACAGGGGGAGGCACAGGAAAGGCACAGGAAGCCACAGAGCACGGAAGCACAGGACACAGGGAGGCACAGTGAGGCACAGTGAGGGCACACAGTGAGGCACAAGTGGAGGCACAGTGAGTGCACAGTGAGGCAAGCAGTGATGTGCTATCTCTGGTGGGCATCAGGGTAGGCCATCAGGGAGGGCACAGGGAGGCACAGGGAGGCTACAGGCAGGAGGCACAGGGGAGGCACAGGAGGCACAGGGAGGCACAGGGAGGCACAGGGAGGACAAGGGAAGGCAAACAGTGAGGCACAGTGAGGCAGACAGTGAGGCACAGTGAGGCCACAGTGAGGCAGGAGAGGAGGAGAGGCTAAATGGAGAGAGAGATGGGAGGAGGTGAGCGAGATGGGGATGGGATGAGGGTGGTACGCTGCGGAGGAGCGGGGAATGTTATCAGAATGTGACGTGCCGACACGGAGTATGATATAGGAATGGATAGGTGGAGTGGAATAGAACGAGGTGATGGATGTCGGGAAGAAAGGTCGAAACGGGGCCCGGGGTAGGGCAAGGGGGAGACGGAATGTGGTGTGTGGGAGGGACTGTCATAGTGTGGCAGAATGAGCTGGATGGGCAGGTTTAGACGCAGTGAGCGGGGCGGAACGGGGCGGAACGGGGCGAGGCGGGGCGAGGCAGGGCGAGGCGTGGCAAAGGGGGAGAAGTGCGAGCGGAGGCGCAAAGAGAAACTCTCGTGGGTATTGCGCTCTGGTGCGTCGTTGTAATTTCATTCGCGCTGAAAATTAGAGCTCCGTTTCCCAGCTGGTTAGAGTTTTGTGGGAATGCAGTTGACGGCGCTAGTTTCATGAGCTCATCCTCTCTTTGTTTGTACAGTTAGGAAGGGTGAAATGAACGACGACAAATTTCGGAAATTAATAGATAATAGTATGTAGTTATCTGGCATGTATCAATGTGACGAAGTTGTGATTTTTCACCTACTGCGTTCAACGTGTTGGAATGATGATCGGGCCAATCTTCTAGAAATAGATAGTTTAAAATTTTTGGTTTAACAATCAGGATTACATATACAAGTCTGAACTTTTTATCACCCAAAAGAAACGCAGAGTGTCTTAGACTAACAAACTTCTAGGGCATAAGGAGATCGCAAATTATCCCTTTTTGCCAATGAACACGTAGTACTAGGAAATTTCATACAACGAACTTGAATATTGAAAGGAAAGATTTGCACATACTTTCGCTTTGGCGTGCAACTCATCAAGCACCATTCTTTGGCAGGTCACATTCTCAACGTAGTCGAAGAAATTTACCTGTACCTGAATGTATTTTCTGAATTAATTTACGTTTGAATGTGCAAGAATTTACATAATACATACGATTTCAAGTCATTAAATTGGTTAGTTTCTTTAAAAGTATGTAAATTTAGAAATAAACTCCACTGAACTATCTTGTATCTTCCGAAAAGGTTTTCAAAATTAAATTATGAAAGATAATGATGGATCTATAATTTGTAATATATTAGTTACTAAATACTTATTTTTACTTAACTTCGGTTGACAAATTTCAATAGTTGTATACGCAAACCCGTCAGTCAAGCCATCATAAATTAAAATACGTGTGGAGTATCAGTTATTAAATGTTTTAAGATATAAATATACTCTACCCAAACTTTCCATTATAATTCTCCTTTGGACAATATATTGCAAGTATTTATTCAATGCCTTGTAGATAGCTTTCCATACAAAATTATATGTAAATAAGTTTATAAATAAATAACACTTCCTCCAATTAGCTACTCTCATTAAATCACTTATTTCGGCAAATTTCGATTGTTGGGACCTTCTACAGATTAATATGGCTTGTGACATGTAAATTACAATGTACGCAAGTGGTACAGAACGCATGCATCCGATTATTTCTTGGTCATAAGATGCAACTATGTGTCCAAATATTTCGATAATCTACAGATGGTTACTCTAAAAGGGACATGAACACGTCTCTCTCCACTTCCTCCCAACAAAATTTAAAAACTGGTTCTCATCAAACACTCCTTGAAATTTACCTAAATTATTCACAACTAAAATGACGATGCGGTTCACCTTGCCTTTGGTACCTTGAAACAACACTAGTTACGCACGAAACGCCCGTATAAAACTATTTTCATTTATTAACAATGTGAACAGGACTTGGTAAAAGCTTTCAGCAAGTCTAAAATGCTCCTATACCTTCTGATAATTCGATTATGAAATAGTAACTGTTTCGTAAGAGGATAATTAAATGTAAAATGCTGTAACCCCCCCTCCCCGAAATATCTTCTTGAAATATCTTCCTTTCAACCACCCAGACGTCATATTTGCTGACCCTATCATTTACCCTTAATTGAATCGTGCATGTAAATCATGGAAGTCCTTTCATTTGGATGTCATGCCATAAATGTAGAGTTTACACTCTTCTCTAAATATCTTCCTAAAATACTTATATTTACGAATAATATGTAGTACAGAGAAAGTCTGGAAAAATCAATGCTGAGATTTTTACGGAAGGAAGTGTAAGGCAACAGATACATATCCATACAGGATTTTCACTATCCATCAGAAGTAGCAGTTTGGGAACATATTTTGGAACTTTCAGAACATTATAGATTTATTAGTGGTATAAGCAACCTTTAATATTTAATACATGTAATAGTTTACACTGCGCAAAATTTGCCTACGTGGCAACTTTATCTCGCGACTACAACTACTTCTTACCAATTTCAAGAAACTTTTCTCTCTAGAAAATTTCGCAGAGAGTTTTTACAATGTTGGCAACAAGATACTACATGTCCCACAGGACAAAGAATTCCGCTGCGATTCTTATCAGCCGCGCTATTATTAGTCGAAGGCAGAGTGAGGAGAAAACGTTCTGAATCGAAGAACTGTGGAAGAAAATGTTCCAACGGCTACACAAGCTATTTCAAAATGCTGTGCCACCACCTCCTAACTTCTTTTACATGTGTTGTCTTTCTATTTTCTTGGTTGAACTATTGTTCACTGATTATCCTTGATTATTACACTTAAATACACATTTCTGATACATAATTTTATTCTCTTATTCTCTTTGATATCACACTATTCTAACTATACATTAAATTAATAATTACAACATATTTTGTGTATTTTCTCTTCTGGGTTGTGGTCAGGTTAGCTCGGACCGCGTTATCCCGATTAATATTGAGTATAACAATGTACATATATTACATTCATACTCTGTTACTGTACCATTTTTAAGTAAAAGCAAATTAATTAATTTACAAATGCACCGTATTACAGCTGGCCCAGCTACTTCCCATGGAGGAAAATTTCCTGCTACTCTTCCGGTTCGACAACCCCCTGGAGTCTTCTGTCGAATTCATGAAAGTGAGTACTACGATTGGGCATGCTGACACACATTTATTCAATTTCTGAAAGTTGACTAATTAGTTTTTAGTATAATTAATGTAAGAAGCTTACACGACATATTTATAGTTTTCTAAGATATGAATGTTGTTTAACTCAGAAATGTCCTAGTCCAGTCTAGCAGTTCTAGTCTAGTAAACGTCATTCTTCCATACAACATCTAACAATGTAATAGTCATAGCATAAAAAGTTATGTTATTAAAGCACAGTTGCTTTAATAAAATAACTCAGCTCTAGATGCTACCTATATCAATTACCTTCCTTTATTGCCATTTCTGAAGACGCGATTTCAATCTTCAATGAGCACTACATCGTTTTGGCTTAAAACGCCATCTGAGTTGTTTTTTGTGTACATCTGTCTGAATCTTGTATTAGTAGTAGCAGAAAAATGTTAATACAGATCTGAAATATGTTCGTAGATACAGAACATAGTATTCAGTGCGCCTGTTCAGTGGTTCAAATTGTCAATTAAAGATTTCAAATTTCTGTAATATTCCCTTTTTTTCTTTCGACGAATATTCTTACAATGTTACTTGTGATTTCTTAATACGTTCACTTATTTCATATTGCATTTATAATACAATCTTATTACACATTACCATGACCTTTCAACAAGTTCATCCATTTGTCAGTCGAAATAATTATTTACAAGAAGTGTTTGTTATTAAATCCGATAAACATTTTAAGAAGAACGTCTGTTGCCTTTTCAAATAAGAAAAGCAATTTAACCACTTGACTCGCTCGGCGTTCAAACATCAACGTTCTTAACCTCGATCTTGGCCGAATAACTCAATACGAAGACTCAACTCGTTTAATGACCTACTCGAGAAAGAATCCCAAATTCAAGCACCGCCTCTAGCGAAGCATATTCCCCGCTGTCTGTGTAGTAAATCGGTAACAACGAAGTTTTCATGCAAATCGCGCCTCGCTGCCTTTCAACGAGGTTGGATAATGACAGGTTCGCACATTCATGGGAGCTTCAGCCAGCATCCAGCCTGTATAGAGACAGCTCCCCATTCACGGGGCGTCAGACGCCGCCATTGTGGCCAGCAACGACGCGCGCCCACGCCTCGCCGTATACCACCAGCCGTTCACTGCTGGCTGGATCGTTTGCGGCTTGACGACTGCAGAACAGAAGGTTTAACTCCGAACCCGAAACAGAAGGGCGCGTCCAATCCGAAAAAAAAGTCGCCTGTTCAGAGGGCGCTGATAGCGGCAATGGGGATGCGCATTGAGAACTACGCACGTTGTTCAGTAAAAACATTTTTAAAACTTTTCTTTTTCAAAAATTTTAATTTCGTTACATAAGTTCGCCATAAGAAAAAGCTATGTTCATCTGGTATTTTAAAAAATATTGCGTTTTTGAATTATTAAATAATAAAGATAAAATAAAGGTATTTATTAATAAATGTTTTCCAAATGTTTCAACTGTTTTAAAAAAACATGAAACTCCAATCCTTTAAAGCAACATTAAAATTACCAAAATACATGAACGCATTTCATTGTCGAAGAGATTACAAATAATCATATAATATATGAAGTACTATCACATCTATTAAGACTACATTATATATTTATTTTGTATTATAATTAATAATAATTGTATTGTATAATAATAATTAAATTATGTAGTATAATAACTATATATTAATATTATATTATAATCTACTCAATGTGTAAAATATTAACAGATGTAATAGTCGTTCAATAGTCCTTTTGCATACATATTGTGTTACAACGCTTGTCGTCTAAGTTTAACCTCCTGTTCTCAAGTCTTCATCGCTTCGAAATGCAAGAAGAAGGGTGTAATATTATGCAGCTCCTGACAAGAGTAGCCAATAACTCACTCTCCTGACATTTGAGGGCTCGTAACAAGTGAGAGGGAGGTTTTAAACGGCTTAGAGATGGCATTTGATTATACTCTAATGTTGATATTAAAAAAATGACTTAGGACAATTATTTTAAATATTAGTTACAAGTGGAATTTATTGCTTCTTGGCAGGTGAAAAATCATTAAAATGTTTTACCATGGAATTACTATTAACTTTACGTATTCATATCAAACAACCATAGTAAAGCCATGTGATTATTGATGCATATAGTCGTGCGGGTACTACTATTCGCCCACTGCATTAAAGTCAATGAAGTTGGAAGGTGGTTGACAGGTGTTGACGTGTTGTCATATCTTGCCAGGTTGACATGTCAGCATAGCCACATTCTACGCGCAACACCACTTTATGATATAGCAACAACGCTACGATATCAGATTAGTAATAACAGAACAGCAGACGCTACTCAAAATTCTCCCTCACGCCACGCACTTCAACACCAATACACTGATTCAACATTTGCAATGACGCTCACCTGATTAATCACCGCATTCGCAGCATGCGACTCTTTTGTCCTGAGGTGACACTGCACCAATGGCGAAACTTCTAATTGGCTGCTACTTTGGTTGCGGCACTGTCGATACCATCTGACCACGAATTGCCAATCACCACCTTATTTTATTCATAGTTCATTATCTCTTTAGCCATTGTTTCGTGATTCTGTAGGCGTCATGAACATCGTACCTTCGGCCACTCACTGCCCTCTGGATCGTTTGCGTCGACGCGACGGCGCGAGATTCCGGCGCACGGGGACGTCCGTCTCAATCGCGATTTTTACAGCGCGGTCGCAGGGAGATTCAAGTGACCCCCGCGGGAGTTTTATGACTCGTAAATTTTTTATGTGGTGCGGGATATTCTCGTTAGCGTGTTGCATCAAACAGGTTGCCGCGCTCTTCAAGCGGATGTGGTGTTTCGGGGTGTGTATGCTACAGCTCGGTTGCTCGTTTCAGTGAGTTCTCTCTTCGGAGCGAGCAGCGCCTCAAAGCTTCTCCTGAGCTTGTTTTCGTTGGCGGGTTGCTATGCTCGTATATTAGGTGCCTTGCAACAATCTGGCATAACTTCCAATCTTCTATGAAACGAAACTACTTCTAAACTCAAACGACAGACTTGTTTGACATGGGACTGACTGTCCACATCAAAGTATAATCATTATCTACACTAGATGGGAAGAAAGATTGTGACAAGATATCTGATTACTAGAAACATTTAAAAACAATACAATGGTCTTGGGGTATGTAAGTCAATAATTTCATATTTTGTCATCGAATGTTACTTTTATTAATCAATTCTATTCATTGTACCCATTTTATATTCTTGATTACGATATTATTCAAACTCTCACTTATAACTAATCCTCTTCATATAAAATGCATGAGAAGAATCTGTATTTAAATAAGTTACTATTTGCAAGGACTTGCATACGATGGATGAGCAGTAAAACTGTAAAAGAATGAGTGTTTCGATACATCTGATGCTCCCCGAAATTAACTTTCTTCTTTAATCTTCACAAACTTTTTGAACGAATTACAATTATATCCACCCAATTCTCACATTTCTCAAAGCCAATTAAAAGCACGTTGTTCGACCTCGCAGGGACGTCACTTTTCCATTCCATTATTTTCCCTTGGCTTTCAAACAGACGCCAATACGCTCGAGAATCAAATTCCGTGCTATCTGTTCAGTTACAAGCTAATTGCTCTTCTGCGGGTGGTCTATTGTTTCCGCCTTTTTCGTTAAATGCTTCTACAAGGGGATTCATTTGCTTGAGTGCCCTCTCGGTGGGTGGCTGTCCGCCGCCGTTGAAGCCACCGCTCTATACCGCAGACAGCACTCCGCCAAATGAATCTCTCATGCGATTGTCCACGAACGCTTCGGCGAGTCACGGTGATGTAGTCCCCTACATCTCGTCGATCTGAAAGATACCGGTGTAATCCTACCTTCGCAATAATACCAGAATACAATATTTCTTTGCGCCCGCCGTCCATCCTCTACATGTCTGTCCAGTGTTCTGCACCAACAACAAAACATGAACTGCAGGTTTTTCAAAATGTGGTTGTTTGATTTACACAAATCCTCCCCTGGCTCGTTAATAACAAATTTATTTTAAACGATTTATCCATTCCTCCAATTTCCGGTTACATTACCTGACTTTTGTACCTCCTCTGTATTCTTATCGCGTCTCAGTCTATTAACATCATATACTTTCCTAAATTATCCCATATTCATAATCATCTGACCCTAGGGAGTTTCCTGAACCAACTAACAAATAGTATACAAAATTAACCCTTCTACCGTTCAATAACTGTTGAACCGTTCTATCTGATGTTGTGGTAGGATCAGAACCAACCCCTTTTCCAGTAAAATTATGTAATGCTCTTGGTTCAAGACGCGAAAAACGTTATGCCTCCATCAAGTATCACATTAAAACAATTAAAAATAAAATTAAAATAGTTAACATTATATAGGAGAGTAATAATACACAAAATCTCTTTAGAACATCTCAAACTGTGTTATTCAATTAGGTGATAAATGTTCTCAATGTCAATATATTTTTTTTTTTGGTGGGGAGAAAATTGAAGTGCATGAGGCCTAAACCGATCAAAGGAGATTCGCATTTTGTCCGTCTAATGTCTTAGAATCCAGATTCAAAAACCTACTTTGCTCAGTGTACGTGCTACTCACAAAATCATTTATTTCAATACATTCAATGTATTTTTACTCTATTTGTTACCAAATTAAATAAGAATTAAAGGTCTCGCTGCACGTTTGCTCTGGTTATCAAGAATAATTGGAGAATATATAATATATAATATTTAATATATAATTATAATATATAATATATTATAATGTTGCACGAACTTGCGCTCTAAAAAACCTGAGAAGAGGCGCAGAAGTCAATTATAAGGAAAGTAAACGAAACTCTTTCCTATGTGAAATATAGCAGTTAACACGATGTTATTCTGTGTTTTTCATGCTTCAAAATTGAATCACAAAAGAGTAGTAATATCATAATATAATTCATACTTTATCCAAATGTATTCATGCTGACCTTTATAAGCTATTCTTGCTAAGACCCCGCGTTTTATAAAGGCTACTTTTTTTATTACAACCGCTGCTAATTAGGCCTATGTAGAAGTCTGCGGTATTGCTTCATTTCGTACGGTCAACGTTGGTTGTGTGCCTTCAACTAGTTCAGAACAAAAAACAGAAAAGATCTCGTTTTCATTCTCATTTTCTGAAAATCAAAAATGTCAGCGAGTCTTCACGTAGAAACATATTCCGATACTTTCGCTTGCATATGTTCCGGTCAAAGTGCGAATCTGGCTAATTCTCGCTAAGGTGGTTAATGTTGACATTAATCCAAAATGAGTGGATAAAACCACCTTAGTTGATTGATGTTCCCGAACAGGTCAACTGCTAAGTCATTAGTACCTTTACTTAAATGAATATTTTATTTCTGGGGGGTTGCGGTGTTTCTCCCTCACTGGAAGATAAAATTCGGTAGTGACCTACACGTCGGCTTGCAGAGAATTCCTCTTTCCAGTAACCTCCCCCCAGCTGGGCCACCTTTATGCTCCCAACTGATCTTCCGACATGAATGATAATATAGTGGTTGTAAATGTGTGTAGGGGGAGAAGATAGGACCAGGAAGTAGAATAAAAGATTACGAACGGTTTGTGGCCCTTTTGGTAAGGCACTGTTCCAGTATTCACCTGCTATTCACAAGAGAAATCACGAAAAACTACCGATGAGAGCAGATGACCACTCTGATTCTCCTCCAGACAGCGACTGAATTTGACCTAGCTAAGATCGAAAATCCGTCACCGTCGGGAGTCGAACCCTGGAATCTGCCGAGCAGAGTCACTGCAAAGTTTGGGACAATGCTAGCTCTGAGCTAATATCAGCCGGTTGGGGAAAGTCTAAAATAGGAACAGCTTCAAAACCATCTTGGGACTAAAACCTGATAAAGTTGACAGCGAACAATAGGTAGCAAGCGGAGGGGAAGCACGTGACAGTGTCGAAAAATGGCAGACATTTTATAAACGGGTATCAGTCTGCTGGTGGGAAGTTTCAAAGGCTAGTGAGAAACAAAGCGTGTAGTTTCGAGTTTCGCTGTATTAATAGAAAATTTATCTTTTTGCGATACCGCCAATTATAACCTCCATATAATTCAATTGACGTTTCGCTACACATTTGCGCTTTGACGGCGGGGCTTCAGCTTTCGCATATTACATTAAAAAACATGAGTCTGTATAACGTACAGTTCCCCATGCATTCTTATGCTAAAGTATATCTTGCAAACGTTTCACACCTTGACAATAACCTTACTTTAGTCCGTACCTTGAGGCTGATATCAAAAATAGCCGTCTGGAGGATACACAGGATGAAGTTTAAAATTATCCTTTCACTGCCTTTCACACAGTTCTGATTGGTTAATGTGGTATTAAACGGGGAACTTCTGAAAAGATTAATCAAACCTCTCAGTCTTTAGTTGCAACGTCCAAACTAAAAATTTGTAACAAGTACATTAAACTCATCCGTACTCCCTCTGTGGTCTACAAAAAATGTAACCCTACATAATGGTATTTCTTTATGGAGATTTTTTTTAATTTTCCCATTTTTCACGACATACTTGTACTTCTTTTATGTGCAGATATGGCGTGAATACGATTCAGATGGTTCTGGCTACATTGAAGCGGACGAATTGAAGGTAAGTTGTTGTGAGCATGCGCTGTTCATATGTTTCAATAAGTAAATATTCGAAATTACGAGGCTTCTAGTGCAAATAGTTGGCAAATTAATTATATAAATTTTCTCAAATCAAATATAATTATTACCCAACTATACAGATCTTTGATTCAAAAGTTAAAACGAAATATTCTGGTAAGCCTCAACTAAATATGTTTGTATCTGCAATACAATATGCAAAATCACAATTAAAGTTTTCAAATTTTTCTTTCTTGAATTCTCTGATATTCTTTATTTGTCGCTTAGAGTCATCTTAACAGAACACTCATTTTACCTCTTTGCACGCCAAAGTGCAGTTCAGTTGTCAATCCGAAATATAATTTTAACTCTATCATAAAATCATTTCCACTTCAAATGAAACATCTCAAATTCTGAATTTTAATTAATATTAAAGCATAATTAATTACAATAAACCAAAATTTTGTTTTGAATATTTTAGATATTATTTTTTCAAATATTTAGTGCTATTTCTAAATAAAAGTCTGAAATGCGAGATGCATGTAAATCAAGAACACAGTAAGCATGTAATTCTTCATTTTAGAACTTCCTGCGCGATTTGCTCAAAGAGGCCAAGAAAATCAACGACGTTTCGGAGGATAAACTCATTGAATACACGGACACAATGGTAAGTCCTATTCATAAAGTTTTATTTACGTTGCTAAATGTGAGTTAATTGGCTACGTCAACCTAATGTCAATGAAATATTATACTCTTATTTTACAATTAAAAAATATTCCTTTCCAGTATATAGAGAAAACTACTTTTGATAGCAATTAAAATATTTTACCACTGCTTAAGTTTTTGAAAATAGATTAATATTTAGAAATAATTATACTATTGCAACTTCCATTAAAGAAGTTATTTCTTAAAATATGAAGCATGAATTTTACACCCTTAATTGAGTTAAAAATCATGATTGTGACGAAACATATTTTCTATTTCTATCAAAACAATGCTCTAGTTATCATTCCCTTTTGTAAAAAAAAACGTTCCTTCAAACGTATTATTCTTATTAGAAAAATATCTCATCCGTATTATTCTCATTAGAAAAAAATATCTGCTTAATGTAACATAGTAGCCGCTGAAGTGGTTCCTGAACTTGAATTAAAAGAAAGTCAGTAAGGCTGTCTAAAAGCTAGTGTATGACACACATTCTAAAAGAATTATTTTGTTCACAAGATTGTGCTACTTGCCCTGTCGGCCTCCTTTCTACTCGCAAAATAAAATTTCATTTCATCACTCTTATCACAAATAGAATACACCGAAAAAGCATCATTATTCTCACGGGTTGACTACTCTTCTACTATCAAATGTTTCTTTGCCATCCAGAACGTCTTATTACACAATGCGACAATGAAATCTGCTGCGAACAGAAAATATGTGATTGTTATGTAGTTCAGTGCTCTGATTCCAATGGTGAAAACCATTGTTTGCTAACATCTAAACTTTCTCTCTGGAAACGCAATTTTATATGCGCTCGCCTGCCTTATTTATTTTGTCACTGTCCTTATCACATTCTGTTGTGATAAAAATAGTAGTGCTGGAGTAGAAAGAGGAGTAAAGGGAAATTGCAGTAGCATCAGTCAATCGGTAGTGAGATCCCACAGAATCTATTCTAGAGGTGTGTAAATCCGCTAACCTGAAGAATATTGTTTGTGCGTGTAGGCGTGTTTCTTATACTCAGCGATGTCGAGAAAGTGTGTTAATTCACTGACTCTTTTCAGTAGTCTCCCAATTGCCAAGGACATCCCAATTCTTCGATCGTCAAAAGGGCGTTCAAGTTGGATTTTGAATCAAAGCTAGATGAAGAAAGTGTTGTGCACCACAGATCTGTTGCTCTCGTCACTACAGATTTTTAAGCGTTGAATGGAACCCAACCATTTGCTGTGCACCACAGTTGTGAAGGGAACCTAGAGACCACATTACATATTGTTACTTTGGCGAAACGAAAACGAAAGGAAACGGAATCTCAAGTAAATCAAAACACAAAGTTTCTTATTCAAATTCGCATAATGCAAATGCGTTCAATTCCGCATTGTGATTTTCTCTCAGTTTCAAAACCACAAACGTAGTGACCACTGGAAGATGAAACCGACGATGGTAGTGATAAACCTACAGATCACGAAAATCTTGATTACACGCCAACTGCAACACAGCTACAACCACAGACACTGTCGCAGGCAGAATTGAGCGATCTTATAACATATCTAAATCAAAAAGAGGCCAGCCCAATTACTTGGGTCTCGTCTCCAAGAAAAGGACCTGTTGCAACAAAATTCCAAAAAATACGTTCCGTAAATGATGCTTGATCTTCCACTTTTTTTAATAACATTGAGTTTGGTTTATTGTAATGACATAACATTTGAGTGATACGCAATCCGGAAGAGCGGCGCTTATTTATAGATTCCTCAAAAAGTAGTCTCAAAGCTGTTCTATTACATAACAGAAACGAGAAAGCTTTGATGCCAGTAGCCCATTCTGTTCAGTTAAAAGAAACTTACAACATTTAGTTGCTCCTGAAGTATACTGGCTATTCAAACCACAAATGAAAAATCGGTGATGATTTCAAACTTCTGTGACTTTTTAAGACTGCAGACTGGTTACACAAAATATTGCTGTTTCTTGTGCCACTGGAATAATAGGACAAAGAATGACCATTCAGTATATTAATCAAAGATTCTTCCTGCATTGTTACCACGTCATTTCCAAGTTTTCGAAAGTGTTTTTGGGGGGTCTCTTTTCCGGAAAAATTGGTTCGTGATGCAACATTTCTATTTCGCAATCAGCGTATGTGATTTTGTAAAGAACACATATTTTCATCTCGCGGCAAGACACAAAGTTCAAATTCGTTGCTCTGAGTTATAAATGCGGCTTCTAGGATGCTTTAAACAAGACGTGAGATACAACTGACACGTTGAAACATCACCGTTCTATCCGTAATTAATGAACCCAGTAATACATCAAGATTTTTTATTGTGTCTAGTAACTTAATAGTATCCAAAATCATAGGTTAGAAGTAAATCAAGGAAAGGATCTGTGTATTATTATGTGGTGAACGTTGAAGTTAATTGCTATTGTCATCAAGAACCTAAACTGCAAAACGCGATATTATCCGTCTTTCTTATCAGTTTGGTATTGTTCGCAAAATAATTTGAACCTATCACAAACGCATATTTAAATTTGAAGTCGAATTTAACGTATAATGCATAAAAACATATTTCATAAAGAAAACCTATTATTATATTATTATTATATTATATACATTTATAGATGATTGAAACATTTAAAAAATATTAAACTGACATCGCAAAAAAGTGACCATCCTAGCATACGCCTTAAGCGATTCAGAAAAAACAAATTACTAATATTTCATAATAATGATTTGTTCAATTTACAATACTTAAGTAACTCGATTGGTGTTCCTTTTGTTTAATTTTACAAAAAACTAAATCGTGAAAGCACAACATTTAAATCATTTCAGATTTAGATTATTTTTTAAATTTTCTCTAGATCCCTTTATCTTTTCATTACGCTCTTGTACAATGCAGATAACTAGACTAAAACATCAGCGGAATCCTACGAAGTTTTCCCTGCAAGGCGGAAGAATAATTAAAATTCTTGTATATAGCAGTCGCGTTTTAGAGCGCACTTATTTTCAGTCGCGCACATGCAGACATGTTTATAGCATTCATTTTTCACCCTAAGAGTTTTTCTCTCCAGCTTACAGTTTTTAAAATCATAAAATACAAATACACACTGACGGTACATTATTCATGCATTACAGGGATCTAGAAAATGAAAATAAATTCCTTCCTGTAATGTAAGTCAAAATTCCAGAAAACAAGTTCGGTGTCCTGAAAACGTCAACACGTCATATCATTTCACATCTACTCCCTCTCTCCTCAGAAAAAAATTAGGGAGTTCAAAAGAATGTTATACAACGCGCAGCTGCGCAGCAGATGTAGTACATGTCTGCATTTAATATTTCATTTTGTAAATTATTTCACTATTTCAAAAAGACATTTTGAAAATATGCTAATTACAAAAAGTTGACGAATTATAACCAAAAATAACTTCCTACTGCATAACTACTTCCAATAATACATGGATATAACAATATTATTCACACAAAGTATTACACTTATAAAACACGTGTCACAGCAGCATGGCGAGTCATATTAAACACCAATCTCTCGTCCCAGCCTCCATTCCACTCTATCGCTGTAGTCTCGAATCTTCACTCCTCTCTACACCATTGCTACTTCTCTTTCTACTATAAAACTAAAAATGATAACTCGTTTTAACTGATCGGTATTTTTCCGTATAATACATTAATATTATAGAAATTACGTTCATATAACATACATGCTTTTAATCGTATTCTTAATCAGAACGTTAAATTCTGAAAATTGCATTTGTGGCCCACCGCATCACAAACGCAAATAACCATATGTAATTGCCCCGCCTTTAAAATTCCTGCCCCTCTCGACTCTCGACTCTCGACTCTCGACTCTCGACTCTCGACTCTCGACTCTCGACTCTCGACTCTCATCCGCCCCGCTGCCTACAACTCGCGCGCTTACGTACGCTCCGCATTGCAGTTGCAGGTATTCGACGCCAACAAGGACGGCCGGCTGCAGCTCTCCGAAATGGCCAAGTACGTGAGCAGCTCCTCCGGCGCCTCTCCTGCGACAGCCACTGCACACCCAATTCTATGGCGGCGGTAGAACATTTCGGCGGTTCAAGATCGTCATCGAAATCCCGCACTGTCTATCCTCGCTTGCCGTGTCGTTTCTTTTCTGTGCACCGATAGAAATTGCTGTCAATCGCGTTCAGTATTCCCTGCAGTGGAAGCTCTCAAAGGGCTTCACTGGACGACGTTCCTTCGAAAATGCAAGTCGGCACGCGTGCACATGGCGCGCGTGCACGTGTGCAAGGGGGCGATGTATCGGCGACAGCGGGGATGGTGGGGACGCCGTGGGTGACACAGAGTGGGGGGAACACCTCTTGATGACCTTCAGACATCCGCAGTGTTTGGAGGTACACTAAACTTTAGTCGCGTTTACCATAAATAAGAATATATTCGCATTACTGGTTAAACTATAGTTAACTCGGTAAACTAAAGTTCGTTTGTTTTTTCCACTTTGAGATCTTCCGTAGGGAATGTTGACGACCACTACTTGATATTTGGCTGTTCCAAAAATTTAAGAAGCAATGAATGATGATTTTACTAATATCACAAAATTCGTGGTACCTCGTCTTTGTTTTCCACACTGCACTCATGTGGGAATGATTATTACACAGCGGATTAAACTCATGTCCATTGGTGCCGTTTAATTCGGTTGCTGTTGCAACAGCCTTCGATGCGTCAATTTGCAGAACGTACAATTTACTTTAATGATTAAAATGCTCCGCGCATCTCTTTGTATCTCTAAAAGATATTTACGAGTCATATTTATTTCTTTTTGGGGGAGTAAATGTTTGATCCGGTTGACGCTTTAAATTTAATAGTTTTAAGTTAAGCATATTTAATTAATTGTTCGTTTTAATACTTCTAAAATATATTAGAAGAAAATAAAAACTAATATTACACCAGAAGAATAATGTAGCTCATGCTGGGATTACTATTTTGACAGTTCTGTACACGTTTTCTGAAGTTATGAGGGAACAAACTAAATTAAGCATACTAAATAATGGTTTACAGTTTTTTTAATAATATCAAATTTATACATAAATAATTTATATAAAAATCTATAATTCTGGTTGACCTATTTATATTAAATGAAGAAGAAATTAATTATCTGTAATTATATTTCGTCTGTTCCAGGCTTCTTCCCGTACGAGAGAACTTCCTATGTCGCCAAGTATTTAAGGTGAGATTGTCTGGGTTTGATCATTCATGCCGGAATAAAGAGCCACATTTTATAAGTAAAATTAATAGATTCCATGTTTTTTAATCATTTGTCAACTCAATATCGATAACATACATTTTATTAACTATATAGTCTTTATTTCTGACACGTTTTTTTTTCGATAAAAATATTTTAATACTACCATGATGTGAAATGCAAGGAAAGAAGTATGTTATTGAAATGTTATTTTAAAATTTAAACCACCCCAAATTTTGATACAGAGATCATAATACCATGTCATTACTTTCAAATAATGGATCATATTTTAAAGATAATTAAAATACTGTGACAATGCTAATGATATACATTTACCACATTGACATGTGAACACATTTTATAGTAACACGAACATTTAATGTCAAGACAAAACTGTCTTAAGTGGAAATAACTAAATGAACTACTCAATCTCAAAAATAAGTTGAAAAATATTGTCAACAATACTTTTCAACATTATTTCCTAAACTCGGTGTAGGCTGCTAGGTAATAAAAATGAAGGGCTCAGTTTTGTATTTAATTATCTACAGATTGCTGAAAATTAAAAACACATCTGCTCTTCAGCATTGTGCATCAACAAGCTCCGCTTCATGTACGTATTTTCTAAGAAATATCCTGACCAGATTACAGTTTTTAACTATTCCCCATTTTATTTCAGCCAATACAATTGATTTGGCCGTATGTGTTATGCTTTCCAGACCAATAACACCCCCAAATGATACCCTAATAATAATCATCCCACGGTTTTTACGTGACATACTGTGGTGAATCATGTACGCCTTTGAGGAATCAAAGGCTTCTAAGATTAACATTAGGGTTATCATCCGGTACAAAGCATAACTGGAAAAGAAAGCTTTAATCCTTACCATTAAAAGTAATGTAACGTAGCTTATGGCAATCCCATTAAAAGTAAGATATGTTTAAGCTTCCAATAGCCAGAGCATGATACAAATATGAGAGCCGCCTACGAAAACCACGATTAATTTAAATCTAGAACAAACAAAATAGAATACAGACAGAATTATTTGAACTTCAACTTTTCAGCTATTATTACTTATTACCAAATTATGATTTAAGTGATTATTAATGTGGTACTCCAATGTCCTCTTCATACATGAGCAGACATATGTGCATAAGGACACAAATAAGCAATAGGACTATTAAAAGAAAGGAGACTGGAAAATTGTAGGAAAACTGCCAACACCGCCTCTGTAGCACCACTGATAAAGAATTACAAGAAATAGGATTTTCATCAAGCTAATTTTCCTAATTAATAAATTAAATCGTATTTTATTATTGTTAAACAAAAAATTAAAACATGAAACAACTAATGAAATAATTACATTGAAACTTTTATCAGACAACAATTAATTAATTAAATATCTTGACGAATAACAATTATTTAAAATGTATTTAATAGAATTATTTGAACTATTGTTCATCTCTATGTTTCAAATAACTTTTATTCAGAATTGTAAAAATAATTTCCTAAGCTTACATCAGCAAATAACTGGGAACGCAAACAACTCCAACTAGAGCAGTAAATAACTTCGAGACGGTTTTTTCGGCGTCTCTCATGTTTTCATCCAGTAAAATGCTTTCCCCCTTCTACCAAAACCTGAATGTGAAACCGCAAAGTATTTAACATTAGTTTACCCCCCAAAACGCGTACGCAGAACGTTGAATGTGTGTATCCGCACGTGCGTCGTATCACACGTGGTATTTGAACGTATCCTCTGTAGCAACAATGCTGTACTTATTCCAACCTATCCGAATGCATTGAGCCCGGCAGTGCTTTGAAGCCAAGCATTGCTAACTGCGTTCGGGAACTGCAGCCTACCCGGGTGCCCCACGCTCCCCCAGCACCGCGTGCCCACTCCTACGCACACTGTATCTGTGTTTAAATACTTCTGTAGCTAAGTGTGCTCTTTCCTTTTGTGACTTGCGGTTTCTTTAGCTTCGACATATGTTCTGTCGAGACGTGACTTATGTTTCTGGCTATTAGTGTTGAAGTGTGCTTGCAGTACTCTAGTAGAAACTGTCTGTGGGTCTTTCTTTCTGTACAGTAGATGTAGTGAACTATCTACTTGCGCCTTCTGACAGAGGCACACTTCAGAACACATGTCCTACGAAACGGACAGATTTTGAGCGATCATCAAACGTCTGACTTGTCTCTCTAAATATTGTTAAATACAATTACAATTATTTCGAATGCATTTATTAATCGGTATTTAATAAATAATTTAATTTGAAGCTAGTAAAATTCATGCAAGATGTTGGTAAGCTGATTTTCTGCTTACTTTAACAATTACAGTTAATCGTAGATTTTGTTTAATTTTACTAAGTTAGATCTGATTATTATTATTATTATTATTATTATTATTATTATTATTCAAAATTACTTTAATTTCTCAAGTTTTAGAGCAAGTAACGTTATTTGAAGTTTGTTTGAAAAATCGAAATACATAATGCGGTTAAACTTGTATCAACAACGGAAACAATGTATTGCTGGACCTTTGAAACCATTGCTCATTGCAAAGAAATATGTTTTCGACGCGTTTTGCTCCCGTGAGAAAATACATCTTCCAGCCTTGAAAGTCACGTGCATTATTTACGTACAAGACGCTTCTGCAGAAGTTTTGACGTCCGCTGTGTCAACAAACCGGCGGATAAGAGTTGATGAGAATCGTACTTTATCTGTGACCATACACTGACGTTTCTTCCTTGTTCTGTGACGCCCCGCAGGAGGGCATAGAAGTAAGTATTCTTCTCCTGTTCGCCTCTGTAGGTTGCATGAGACAAGCCTCATAGTTAGCACGAAAGCATGGGCAAAGGGGCTCGATCACGGCAGATCAACTTCTTGTCTTCCCCGAGCATTTCCTCGACAGAGAGCAAGCGCCTGCATCCTTCGATCCTTCATTTTAAGCTTTGTGTTTGAAATAAGTGCAAGCGCCCAATTACAACAAGTACAATATACTCGATACTCGTACACTCCATTCATCATGCTTTATATCCGACAAAATTTCTCCTACCTAGCATTCCATTAGAACGAAATTTTATCATAAAATACAAATTTAAATTAAATAATAAAAATCAAAAAAGTTATTATTACTTCTTTATTTATCGATGAAAAAAGAATTTAGTTTTAAATATGTAACAAAGATAGTTCTCACCCAATAAGACATTAATAAGAGAGTAGGTAAAGAGAAAGTGAACTAGTACTAAAATATCGATTCTAATAAAACGATAGAGCAGTCTCGAGAAGTTTTTCAGAAGAAATACATTTCTGTATTATGTTTATTTTTATGTCTTATCATAAAAAATGTTAAAATTCTAATAAAAGAATCAAAAACTAAATTAAAATAATTGAAAACGAGAATAGAATTTTCGTAGAATACAGAAAATTCGTATCAGAGAGCATCATAAACCCATTATCCTTCCCCCTTTACTCCTATGTCCGCTATAATAAGTCCAATAGAACCGCGCTGTCGTCATCGCAGTCACCATGTAGAATTAAAACAGTAGATCCTTCTAGATTCGTTTACCAAATAGAGCATGTCGTTTGTGTATGCCCTCTAGCTGAGTAGACTTCAGTTATCTTATGTAGCGGTTCCTTCGACTAGGCTTTTCGATCACGTTTTCTGGCAACATCATAAAATTTCGCTTTTAAAAACATGTGCATTAAATTAAATTATAAATTCAAATATCTAACAGCATACTCTATAACATAAATATCGTTATGCTTTCAATACAATGGTATGTTAAATAGTGATAAGGCAAGCTTTTTTCATTTACATTGTTTTTGCCTCGAAGTACGAAAGTATTACAGCCAAGCAATCTGGAGTACTACTCAAAAGTCTACGCATAATGATCGCAAGATGGCAGATTGCATGAGGCAGCTAAACAGTCTGCACAGAACGAGAGTACTAAAACGCTTAATGCTTTGGCGAATGACGTCGATCCTCATGGCCTTTGAGTAGCAATCAATATAACTACATTTAATTACTGAACATAAAACTGAACTACCAGTATTGTCCCACTTTATCTAATACTAATTTAATTTTATTATTTCGTGGAAATCACTAAAATAACAGAGAAATCAGGATCTCAATAACCATACTAGAACCTTTTTTAAACATTCATGTAAATAAAACAAAATATTTTTTCGACATAAATTGATTTCTTTGAAGTCTTCTACATTTTAACGCATTCGTAAAACTCATATTCTGAAGAAGCATGAAATTATGTCTAAACCTTTGAAGGCGATTCACCTGAATTTTTTAACGATTATAATTTTTATTTGCGTAAGAATACCCATTTTAATCACATGTTGCGAAAATTCGTCTGTGATAAATACGCAGGGAGGACGCTTTCAATCGCGTTGACGAGGATGGGTATTGCGGTCGTTGTGATCTGAAGACTCCCGCAGCGGTAAACCACTACACAGGGCCGTGGAGATCGCACTGTATGTCGCTTGAACTGGAGTATCACACAAACGCATACGAGCCTCGCTTCCTGTTAGTCACGTAGAAAATTTCGAGCTCTAACGAAGAAAGAAGCTCGCGTTTAATCTTCCGTCAAAGCTTCTCGATTTTACGCAATATTAGTGTTCGCTTCACAGCGCTTTGTTTCATCGCTCAATCAGTAGATGGAGAAATAATAGTTTTGCGCAAGTCAACAAGACCGCATACGTTTTAGAATATTTCGCTCGCGTTTCAACACGAACTGAATAACTTTGGTCATATTTATCAACGTTTTGCTAACTAGTTAACTCTTATATGAATACATTTCGTAAAGAACTTCCTTGAAAATATTTCATATACTTCACAAAATTCTAAATCTCGAAGAACAAAAACAAATAGTTATATATGGATTTTTGATATGCCCAAAGCAATATGCGAGTCTCCAGAACATTAAAAATTTCTCCATTTTTTACATCGACTTCCAAGAAATTTCACTTCACATTTCACAATATTACATTGGATTTCGACACTTTCAAAACTTGTTAATATGCAACTAGACTTACTGACAATAATTCAAGAACAACGAATCCAAAAAATATTTATTTTAAGAAAAAATATGTCGATCAACTCGAAAATAAATATCTAAAAAAAAAAAAACCCAGAAAGGATTTCTGCGGATTTATTCTAATATATTTGCAACGACAAAATCACATTGAAACGGAGTATTTGACATCAGCGACCACTCTTAACAATCCCGGAATAGACTTATTAGCTTGTCTCAATTTTCTGTCTTTCCTTTCTTCGCCTCTTCGTGTCTTGGGCGCCTCAGCCGCCTCAGTAGGGCTAGCCCTCAACGCGAGAGCGACGAACTGTGGGGCGGCAGCTTGGAGCGAACCCTGACACTTTGCTTGTCCCGCAGGGCGCAACCAAGCTCACCAAGGATGACATCGAGAGGGTCTTCTCGCTATACGATAGGGTAAGTTGTAACACCTTTACTATTCTGATTACTTTTTTTGTTTATTTAAGAACGATTTTCAACTACTAAGGTCATATAGTGACCACTGTAAGTAACATTGGGAGTAACTGTCTATGAACACACGTACATCAATGCCCAGGCCAGGTTTCGAACCTTCGGGTACGAGACAGCTACAGCTCTTCAGACTTAACGACCACGGCTATGCAGGCCGGCCAGTTACTTTTCTTTTAAAGACACAACTGCATTGGTGCTGATTTGAAAATTTTCTCACGGAAATGCCGTACGTGTGAGTCTGAGATTAGAATTTCTTAAGAATAACGAATAGTCGTTCTTGTTTGGGAGAGAAGTAATAGACGCGAGGTTGTCAATGTTAGAGTACCTGCCTTAAAGGTGTTCTTCATTAACGGAGACCGGAATTCATTGGCAGTTTCATCGAAAGTCGCACTGAAGGTCTTACGTCATGTCTGTACGTTACAAACGTTACGTTGTTCTAAATAACACAAAATGTACTGCAATAAACATCCACAAAGATACGAATTACAGCTTAATTATCTCTACTAGTGTCCCTTTTTACTAAACATATAACTCAAAATCTCTTCTGAATCGTTTCTTGTCCTGTTGTTCTGTAAGCTTCCATTGTAGCGTCAGGGCATCTCAAAAACATTCCGATGATTTAAGGAGGAAGCTACTTAGTAAGAAGTTTAATAAGTTAAGGCTAAAACGTTGGTATTTAAAATTATCTCTTTGAATTTTGGTTTCACAACGTACTCGTTTAGTTTCACAACGTAACTTGTTGCTCTGTATTCTCTTTTATTTGATTTATAATATGTATTAATGTGATTTTACAGATTGTTCAACAAAAATAGAGGAGAGGCGTGAAAAGCGGTTTATCCACTGAAAATTTTAAAAACGCTATCAATAATTAATTATTAAACGTTCCAAATTAGTTAATATTTTGAAAATGACGTAGTTTTATAAACCGTTATAGTATAGTATTTTAAAAATAACGTAAACTAAAACGACGCAATTTAACTATTGTCAAAACGCACGAGAAAACGGATTTAGAATCTTGTCCGATTATTTTATGTCACGTAATATTGTAATACGCTCAAAGTACATTTTTTGCTTAATATAATAAAAGCAATAGTCTAATGAGAGCGTAATAAGACTAACCCTTTGCTTTTCAGTATTTAAGGAAAAATTACAATAAATTATACAGCAGACGTTTGCATGCATGTCAAGTGTTAATAAAATATTTAAACTAATATCTCCTCCTTACCCGACTTGTTTTTCAAAGCACTTTCAACAGAGATTACGGGTAAACTGGGCCCTTTGTTTCCTTTCTTTTTCTAACAGTAAGTAACGCACGTTTTTATTATAAACTTTAATCAGTATACCATTCGGTAAAATTGTAAATCGTGTTGCAGGATAACAATGGTACCATTGAAAATGAAGAATTGCGCGGCTTCCTGAAAGACCTTTTGGAACTGGTAAAGAAGGTAAGCTGCATTTAATTCATGGTGTTTAACCTCGCATTTACAATAACTGAATTGACTGTATAATAAGATTGGATTAAATGCTAAGTTGGAGTACTATGACAATGCAATAGGGAATTGATTAGGATTTTGTCTACGGGATCCTTCGTACATTATATACGCACACACGTATATGAATAACCAAGTAAAATTTATTCACTTCAAAATGTACCGGCTCCTGTTGAACACGTGTAGATATTAAGTTACAACTGGTTGAAGAGTCATCTCTGAAGGCTACGCAGAAATTCAAGATTGCGCCTGCAAAAGGCAGGCAAAAGACTACAAAATTGCGCCAGCGCGTGGTAGGCAAATGGCTTGAAGAGATGTCAACACACGCGTTTGCACGTATTAAGAAAATTAGCCGACGCGACATAATGTCATGCAAGCAATGCGACTGGCACGCGGCCCGAGTTCGAGTCACCACAGTGAACTAATATTGCTTTTAATTTAATGTAAATGTAGTGAAATGGATGGCAATATAACACGTTGCAATTACCGCACAGTTAAACATACACATTTGCAGAATAGACACGTTTGTGCTAACCTTATATTACGTTTACCGAAAACACATTTTTTAACCATTTTTTCCCACTTTCATAAACCATGTCAAAGAATGTTTGAATACAAACACACTGTCACAAAGAAATCTAATGTCAGAGAACAATTGAAAATCAAAATACTGTACACGCCCTCTTAGCCTTTCTCCCGCCCTCGGCTTCAATCGGGAGCCAGACCACCGAGATTGAGATGATTGTGTCTGACGCACCTGTGGCGACATGGCTCAAGCCACGTACAAGCAAAAGAAAATTGACATTTACTTTCAGAAATTACATTATCGTATGTACAGTGCAGTACAATGCTGAACGTGAGATTTAAGAGATGGTATAGCAAGGTATAATACATGTGTACGTAGTACTACAATTATATATTGAAAATACACCTGTTTACAGTAACATGTGTTATTTTTCTCCTACAAAGGAAAATCTTCCAGGAATTTTTTTTTTATTATATTTGTCATTTTAACATAAAGTACACTATATACTTAGTTTTATTGTTCAAAACTACTTCAATGGTATATTTTAATGATATTAAGGGATTGAAATTAAACCGGCCAAATCGTTATCTACAGAGGGCGTCAGTCCCGCGTTGTCCGGTTAAAAGGGACAGTACTGTAAACTAAAACTTAAA
>BOPP01000063.1:3096962-3135247 GCA_017312745.1 Gryllus bimaculatus
TCCGCGTGATGCCAAAGCCAACTCGTCTGTTTGCACGTCCACGCGCGACGACCTCCAAGCGCGCGCCGGTGGTGACGGGCGGGCGGGGCGGGGCAGGCGCGGGCGGGCGGGAGGGCGCTCCGCCTCTCCGCGCATTTGCAAAACGGACTCGTGCAGACGGCATGCCAATTTGCAGAATGTACGGAGCGATGGCTCCACAACTCGCGTAGCACGCGCACAGCCACAATCGCGCGCTAGGAAACCACTATGTTGCGGTTTTTGCTGGAATCCGGTGACCAATGTCCATTGTACAAATGTTTCTCGTAAATAAAAAAAACTTTTCAGGTTTTCACGTGCGCCTATTAAGAGTTTTATTGTGTTGTGCTTTAGGAAAAAAATGAAATTAAATTGAAGATATTCAACATTAGGTATTAAAGATTATTTTTTAGAAGATTCGTTGTTTCAATTTTCAACTTCCAGTTTTCATTTTGTATTCGTTATAAATGGGAAAATAAAGATTAGTATAGCTAGATACCATATGTGAAAAGAAGTGATTGCCGAAAATAAACAAATCATTTTATGGATTGCGTTACTGCGTATTAACAAAGGAAAACGGAAATTTGGTAATATGGAATATAAATTCAATTGAAGTTAAGAAACGATAATTCTAAATATAAAATTACAGAATTAAATGATATTTCTCACCCGAATGAACTAAGGTTATTAAAAACAATCCACTGAAACCATCAAAACCCAAAGAAGAGAGGGAAATACACGTCCACAGAACAGAATGTCACAAACTTCTTAGAGCTTGTAGGGAATCGAGATCATCACTCTTTGCAATAAATACGTGCAGAGAACCTCATGCAACTGAATTTACTCACGTGAATTTTAGCCCTGCTTGGTAGGTACCCGTCTTTGGACTAACAAATTCGCAGGTACAAGTTCAGACGCAAAGAACGTTCGTTGTACAAACTGCAAGATTGTTACATTGCACTCAGAGGCCAATTTCACCTGCGTAATTCCGTTATTCGCAACAAAGTGTCGTTGTTTAATTTCCAAGTTTTCAGGCGTCTAGAGGAAAATATTTGATCAGTTTTCAATAGTAATGCGTAATCTTGTCTGTAGATAAGAAACATTATGGGTTCTTACATACATTTCTCCATTAGTAAATTTTACTTTTTATAAAGCAGTAGTTCATTATATTTCTGCGACATCGACCATGAAAGAAAGAAAAATTCATTTATGTATTGTTTCAAACTAAAAGAAACAAAAATATCGTTGTGGCAGGTTATTGGATGCATTTTTAGCACTAGACGTACAGAAGTTTAAAAAAAAACAAAAATGAGCTTTCTTGAAAAAAAACAGTTTTAATATTTTATAATATTTTTTCCATATTCACACAATATTACTCCTAAAATATAAATGATTGCAAAAACAATGAAAATTACATAATTAAAGTTACCAATGTGGGGAAACAAATAACATGTGAAGGAAAATTTGAAAATTATCCTACGGGCATTTTTCCAAATATCCCAAGGATAACGTACCCACAAAAGTTGAGATTTTGTTTTTAAAATTACAAAGAGTTTTTAAAAAACGTCGCGCTATATCGAATTATAAATTAATTGTTGGCAAAATTAGTTATGAATAGTTTAGGGCGCTTGTGCGGTACATGGACGACAGTACGAGAGCTGAACAGACGGGACGCAGAGACAAATGACAGACCAAATAGACAAATTAGACAGACAAATGACAGCCAAAATGACAGACATACGATAAGGACACTGAGTAACACCACCGACACAAGCTCGCCAATGGACCCATGAACAAAACTATTCATAAAAATTTTGACGCACAACAAAATTAATTATATCGATATAGCCCGACGATTTATTAAAACTCTGTAAATTTAAAAAATCGCGACATAACAAACAACATTTATATATGGTACAGATCAAAATCCGACCAGAATCAAATCGCGAGCTAGACCAAATTTTCGCATTACACGATCGAAGAATCGACCAGACTACTAATTTTAGTGCGGGCAGCGAGAACAATTGAATCGCCAGACAATCGCCAGACATTGCGGCCAGACAAATAGTGCGAGTGTAGTCTCTTCTTCAAAATGTATTAACATTCAGCACCGATGAATTAATTCATGTCTTCGCCCACCAAGATTCTAAAATTTCCGCGAGATACAATAATCGTCCAGAATCATAAATTCAGACCAGACAAAATCTGCCACATCTTACTATGAAACACACCAGAGATCCTTTATTGCGACAGACATTTAAACTACAGACGAGATAATAACGAAACAGACAATTCGACTGCGAGAGACAAATTTCACTACGAGGAACAATTAGATAACTCTGTATCAATCTTGAACAGAACCTATTTCGTACACAGGTCAACACAAATATGCACATCACGAACATATATTTTCGGAACAGTATCTATTCTGACATAAGCACAATTTGCGCTCCTCAACAATCTATCTGAGAATCTCAGACTAATTCGAGACCAGGCAGCCACAATACTGCGTATTAATGGCCACTAACATCTTTGATCAGACGACAATTTTCGTAGCAACAGTAAATCAGTGTTACTCTGTTACACTATTCATGCGACGTGAGCAATGTGCGAGCAGCCACAAATATTACTGAGAGTAGAACCACGACAAATATACGCTTTATAAAAACATATAAACGAAACATGTAACCAATTCCCGCTACAGATCAATAAATTCCGTAACATGTGAGAGAATTCCACAGTGAATGATTTCTGACCATTACTCTAAATCTACGGATCACAGAAGTAATTATCTGCCGATCAGATAATTCGTCAGAGGCAGAAATTTACTGACTATGACACAGAACTGACAGTAATTATGAATAATAACTCACACTACGGTTACGCTTTGACATAAGATCTCTCTCATTAGGGAACAACATCCATAAATAGAGACAAGAGCAAATACTTGTATGCGATACAATAACGGAACTAACGACGAGAATGTTCAACAGCGAGCGCGTGATGAGAAAATTATACGTATCTGCTCCTCTAGTTACCAACCGTACGGTAGCAAAATTCGTCCCAGCACTACTCACTTGCACGTTATTGGCTACATATGAATCACGAGACGTTCAGTAAAGAACAATGCGTGGAACATATTATAAAAACACGTATACCGCAGCATTTGTAACACTAGACCCATGTGATGGTATTAGTTACTCAGAGACGAGCGAGTATCTCTACCAGATCTTGCCGCAAGAGCCTATAATCTACCGTGAGAGTGAGAAGTCGAGATGAGCATAGAACCGTCAATCCACTCCATCAGTAGTGTGTTAGATATCCTAGACAAAGAGTGATGATCTGCGGCAATATACACACAACACATAGAATCGTGTTGTGAGTTCAGACATCCCTTATATACTACGAGACTAGGACTGGTTGTATTTCACTCATCTCTTTACTTTGGACTGTTTTGATGGTTTCAGTGGATTGTTTTAATAACCTAGTTCAATTTCGTTGATGAGAAACATATCACTTTATAAACTCCGGTCAACTCCGTCATTCATCTTTAAGTATATATTCCGATCTTCCTCACGCGTGCGAGTCGAAAGCCGACGGGGTCAAATGCGTCTAATTTGAGTATTGTACACACAAAATCATATTCCACACGAGCATCCGCGACTTTCTCGCTTGTTAACACGGCCCGCGCATAAACATCTTATACCGCGTTCGAACTGCCATCAAAGATACCCTTAGTTGTTCACTTCAGAAAACCGCCGTCCCGCTTAACACTCATCCTCATCATTTTTAATCAACCTCTAGAGTGGTATCTAGCGTTGTCCCATCACGTCTACTTCATCTATCTCTCATATGGAAAACACTCGCCAGCTTAGGTGCCACCGTAACGAAAAAAATGAAAAACTGAAGCTGGCAAATTGAGAGAGACAGACCGAGATCTATCTTCATCTTAGAAGATCAGAGAAGAGACATAAATGCTGTCAGAGTCACGAGAGCCGTCATGCTCAATCTCAGGTCCCGCATCTTCAGAGATCTCTCCACTCCCCCGCACCAGCGCGAACACACAAATACGACACAACTCTTAAATACGGCCAAACGTCTACGAACAGCGTACATTAACATCTGACAATGCCCTATTCTCGCGAGATCAGACCACTGACAATTCGTCATGCGTGCGACCTCATTGGTAGCCCCTCCCTAGCTAGGCCCTCAAGGGCCACGCCGGCCGGTAACCTAGCTCTATCACCTACAGCCGCATCACCTAAAGTCTACCGGATATCCTTTAGCGCGCGATTGTTATGAGGTCTGTGATTGACTAGCGTTACTATAGTCGAGGTCAGTCTGTGAGCCTAAAATCGCTACCGATACATGTTACTTAGTGCAAAGTTTGAGCTACGCGTATTACTAGCTCTAGAATGTACTGATTGCTAAGATGGCGCGTGGTGAGGTGGTGCGTCAAGAGCCACTCACCACAAGCCACCGACAACCGCCCCATAGCCACACCGACCACCGCCACAACCGACCAGTCAACACACGACTGCAGCCGCTAAATGGAAGAGTAGTCAAGACGAGCATGTAGAACGTAGCAAAACAAGAACGAAGATATAGACGAGGCAATTTCCAGAGGACATCAACGACAGGGAATATTAAAGTTTTTAGTTAATAACCACAAAAAAAAAACACTCATGTAACCATTAAAACGGACAAACACCACACGGGACTGCAACTACTACACTCTTTTCTTGAGTAGAATCTAAACGATTTGTCGTGCCTGTCGAACTCTACCACATCTGCGCGCGTGGTTCAGTGTGAGTGATATATAGTCTCTATATGTATGAAAACTAAGTGATTACCAAGTTAGCGATGCAGTAGCTGATGAGAGGACCTAACTACAAAAGAGGCAAGTGTAAGTGGGTAATAGTGTTTTGCTTTTAAAATTATATGAAGAGATGTTCTAAGATGAACCTAATGAATAGTAGAGTATCAGATACAAAGAAGATTCACCTGGAGAGCACTGTGTTTCACGCTTTGGTGACGTGTGACAGAATAGTTACATCTCATGTTACTGTATAAGCACACGGGATTGATTTTCATATCCTTCTATGAATGTGGTGTTAGAGTAGCTGAGCGTACACATGTATATTATAAAGCCTTCGTCAAATGTGTTTCTCTGTTTATCATACCAGGTGCTCTTACATCTCTATCGCTTTCTAGCAATCCAATGTACTCACTCACATACAACCCCCACATAAACAGAATTGAACACTTTAGTTAATTTATCTGAAACGTAAATGTCAATATTTTACTCTTATTGCTTGATACGTTGATCATTGAGTCCATTGTCTCGCCACAGGTGCGATCAGATCATACAATTACATTACTCAATCTCGGCTTTAGGTCTGCGCTCAAAACGTCATATGAATGCACGATGGGCGTATAAGAGACAAAGGCTAAGATGGACTGATGTACTTATAAGTATTTTTGAATTATATTCAATTGTGCCACACTGCACAAACTAACAAATTACTCTTCATATACGAGAACAACATAAGTGTTGTTTGTATTCAAAACATTCTATATTGACATTAAGTTATATTAGTGAAAAGTAAGGGCGAAAAAATGCGTAGTTAAAAAATGTGTTTATTACTATATATAGGTTAAACTTTATAATATATGAGTGGTTGAGCTACAAGCGTTGTGTTGCTTAATGTCGTGCAATATGTAGATGAAATTACACATTGCGAGCTGCCCACTCGTTCATTCCCATCCGTCCCCGATTTACCCATACGCCGTAAATCTGAAAACATGTAAGAATGCTCCAAAGGGCAAGGACTGTCTCATTTCTAGGCCGGAGGAGAGATACTCCAAGACGTGTATATTGACAGTCAGTGAAGTTTTTGCAATTTCCACTACATTTATACAAGATCAATAGACAAACTTCTTTTCAGCAATATTAGTTGCACAAGTAGAGGATCTCTATCGAACGACGCGGAAAGAGAAAGCCGATATTTTTGTCAGTCACATTACGCACCTCACATCTGCTATGCGTCAAAATGACAATTCTCAGGTACGTGTACGTCACGGTGCTCCATCATTCTTTCACTATGGTTTACCAATGTACGTGACATTAATTTGATAAAAACTGCACGAGTGAATTTTAATTGACATCAGCATCTTTCTCTAGCCATATATCCGTGAAGTGTTTCTGTATTGCTATACTTACCAGCTGTCCGACTCTGGGTTTCTTTCGCGTTCGCGAGATTGTAAGCAAAATCACTTTTTTGCCGCTCTCTTTGCGCACGGCAAGGTGAAATACGCAATCGTTTGTCACACAACTTTCTAAGTCAAACGCAATTGACGCCATATTACATATATGATAACTAGACATCTCTTCCAATGCGCAATGTGATGCTAACCTTAACTGAGTCTACCATCTCATTCGCCATTCTATCAATAAACGCATGACAACAGATGGCGGTCTCTTGGGAGGTATGTATGGGACACTTTGTGCAAAATATGTGAACAACAATGTTCTATTCATTGTTAGAACCTTAGTGGGAGAGAATTACATATGTATTATTATTTGTGTTTATTCGATTCATTACGCGCTGCGCTTGTGCTGCGTACTTTTAACTCTCACTTCAACTAATTCCAAATAACGTGTTACGATTATGTAGTCTCGCTAGAGCTAGAAATCTCTAATCAAATTGTCGCCAGGCTTTCTCCCTTTCTGTTTTATCATTAGTGTACTCAACTTAGCTAGGCTACTAATACAGATCACTCAGTGCCTAAATATACAGTCAGATATGTTCAAGCATTCCTATCTCAAGTTATCTGCTGGTTGAAGAGCAATTCGGGAGGTATTAGACTCTGCCATCTTTCTGATAACTCAAACAGCTAGCTTACTCGCGTGTGCGTGTTACCAACTTTCCAATGATTCTCGAGTATCTGCCTCGTGTCCTAGCAACCAGTCGGCAATCTCACATTTACCACTTGGTGAACTCAAATTGATCTATCTCCTGTCGATAATGCACGATTCTACAAGTTTTAACGAATGGCCTTGCACAGAGTCCTCTTATCTCTAGACTGTGAATCCTAAGTCTTGTATCTAAACTATAAATACTGATGAGTGTTACTTTATAGAAACGCTTCCAGCTATTAGCGTGTCTAACAGATATAAGAGACCACACACCAGAGGGCCAGTCTCACCCGACACATTTCTTGAAAGTGCTTTGTGAACACTATATAAACTAAGCTCGCGTGCTGTGTTGACGAGCGACAGTGTGACACTATTACTTTGTAAATAAAAATCGATGTGCATTAGTCCACATTGTCTCTATGCATGCCGATAAAAACTGCTGTGAGCTGAGAGGTGTAATGTGAAGTCGTTGATACTATCACAAGTGCTATATACTCTGGGTGAGAGAGAAGCGATCTACACTAATCGGAGTAATCTGTTCCTCCTAGTGACTTACCCGATGGCTGCACCGATTCACACGAGCGGAAGTGTAAGTACTTATCTATATCTTTTTATCAACCACGTATGTTCCATTTAGTCGTATAGCTATTAAAAACTTATTGGTGAGCTGGTGAGGTGAGTGTAACACACATATCACCCAGGACTGAGTCATCACGAGTTGAATCGGACATGAGAGATAAAGTAATCTTTCTGAAAATCATCATCGGTCCTTCATACTCGTTATTGGGAATTCGCGTTTTAAGACAAAATATGTTTATAAGAAATGAACGTTTTCGTCTATATTATAAAACTTTCTTCAGCGTATATTCTAAACATATTGTCTTACCCAATACGGTCCCAATACGTACACCCGCTCAAAATGATTTCACTTCTCAGGTACAAAGATATAAGTCTTTTAACTATGTGTCTACAAAAATTTGCATTTGGAGAAGCATATAACAGACTCAACTACTTCTCGGAACGAAACATGTTATAATGTGATATTATATACAATTTGAATCTAAAGTCTAATAGTATATACATTAAATAATCTATCACTAAGAGTTATAGACAGGACAGGACTACCAAGTCTCAGATTCCACAGCACCACGGTACAAGCATCGCTATTATCCGTTTAAAGAGACAGATCGGAAGACAAATGCTGTAAAATCAACTGGACAATGGAGACAGACGGAGACAGAATCTTAAGTAACAGGACCTCGAAACAAAGAGAATACAGGTGGACGAGCAACACAATTTACGCTAGTCGAAACTGAGGAAACGACGAGACTGAGCACTATATGAGCTGAAATCTCTAGCCGTACTACACTACACATGTTTTACGACTAAATTCTATAAGAAATAACCAACCGCCACTCCATTCGATATGTCTCCCGTCTAACACATACATTGTAATAAATCTTATCAACTCCCTTATATGTAAACATTTCTCTCGCATAAACATAGCACAGGATATTAGTTCCCTATAAGTACGATGCCCGTTGAACCCTAACCCCAAGCTTACAGAAACAACAGACAAGAACGATTAGAAAGAGATTTTGAGTATCCCTGTTTAAGATTAAATAAACACTATGGTTGACACTGAAGACCCAGCTACGACGAATACCAAAATTACATCTAACGCGAAATAACCACAGCGATCCCAATACGGTGAGATTCCTGAGTGCCTAAAAACATATAGTCTATTCCTTCCACCCCAAAAAACTACCATTCAAACTCCACATAACATCTGTAGGACGTTATTGGTGTAAGCGATAAGCATGACATTAACTCTCACATACACCACACATCTAATGTTCAGAGATAGGCGGGACTTTCGATGAAACTGCCAAAATTCCGGTCTCCGTAATTGGATACTACGCAAATCAACTCTGCGTAACTATTCACATAGCTATAAACGAATGTTTAGCTCAGTTAACCTTACGACCGATTACGCTTGTGACTTCCATTTGCTTCTCTAACTCCTGACACATTAACAGAAATCGTTTATGCCTACAATGCGATTATATTCTCTCATTAAGAAAGCTTTACATTGCATAATCCCAGACAATATCAGAACAAGATAACGTTGTATTTGTTCTCTTGCTTAGCGTATTGAAACATTGTCTTTTCCTCCCGAGAATCAGTTCAAACTATATCGGCTAACGATGTCCCGTTGAGCCCTTATGTCTTTAAAAGAAAAGTAACTGGCCGGCCTGCATAGCCGTGGTCGTATAAGTCTGAAGAGCTGTAGCTGTCTCGTACCGAAGTTCGAAACCTGGCCTGGGCGCATTGATGTACGTGTGTTCATAGACAGTTACTCCCAATGTTACTTACAGTGGTCACTATATGACCTTAGTAGTTGAAAATCGTTCTTAAATAAACAAAAAAAGTAATCAGAATAGTAAAGGTGTTACAACTTACCGCTATCGTTATAGCGAGAAGACCCTCTCGATGTCATCCTTGGTGAGCTTGGTTGCGCCCTGTCGGGACAAGCAAAGTGTCAGGGTTCGCTCCAAGCTTCCGCCCCACAGTTCGTCGCTCTCGCGTTGAGGGCTAGCCCTACTGAGGCGGCTGAAGGCGCCCAAGACACGAAGAGGCGAAGAAAGGAAAGACAGAAAATTGAGACAAGCTAATAAGTCTATTCCGGGATTGTTAAGAAGTGGTCGCTGATGTCAAATACTCCGTTTCAATGTGATTTTGTCGTTGCAAATACATTAGAATAAATCCGCAGAAATCCTTTCTGGTTTTTTTTTTTTTTAATATTTATTTTCGAGTTGATCGACATATTTTTTCTTAAAAATAATATTTTTTGGATTCGTTGTTTTTGAAATTATTGTCAGTAAGTCTAGTTGCATATTAACAAGTTTGAAAGTATCAAAATCTAATAATAATAATATGAAATGTCAAGTGAAATTCCTCGAAAGTCGATATATAAAAAAGGGGAAATTTTTTAATGTTCTGGAGACTCACATGGTGCCTTCAGCATATTAAAAAAGCCATATATTAGCTATTTGTTTTTTTCTTCGTGATTTGAATTTTGTGAAGTATCTGAAATCATTACAAGGGAATTTCTTTACGAAATGTATTCATATAAGAGTTAACTAGGTTGGCAAAATGTTCATAAACATGAAAAAGTTATTCAGTTCGTGTTGAAACGCGAGCGAAATATTCTAAAACGTATGCGGTCTTGTTGACTTGCGCAAAACTATTATTTCTCCATCTACTGATTGAGCGATGAAAACAAAGCGCTGTGAAGCGAACACTAATATTGCGTAAAATCGAGAAGCTTTGACGGAAGATAACGCGAGCTTCTTTCTTCGTTAGAGCTCGAAATTTTCTACGTGACTAACAGGAAGCGAGGCTCGTATGCGTTTGTGTGATACTCCAGTTCAAGCGACATACAGTGCGATCTCCACGGCCCTGTGTAGTGGTTTACCGCTGCGGGAGTCTTCAGATCACAACGACCGCAATACCCATGCCTCGTCAACGCGATTGAAAGCGTCCTCCCTGCGTATTTATCACAGACGAATTTCGCAACATTGATTAAAATGGGTATTCTTCGCAAATAAAAAATTATAATCGTTAAAAAATTCAGGTGAATCGCCTTCAAAGGTTTAGACATAATTTCATGCTTCTTCAGAATATGAGTTTTACGAATGCGTTAAAATGTAGAAGACTTCAAAGAAATCAATTTATGTCGAAAAAAATATTTTGTTTTATTTTACATGAATGTTAAAAAAGGTTCTAGTATGGTTATTGAGCTCCTGATTCTCTTTATTTAGTGATTTCCACGAAATAATAAAACTAAATTAGTATTAGATAAAAGTGGGACAATACTGGTAGTTCAGTTTTATGTTCAGTAATTAAATGTAGTTATATTGATTGCTACTCAAAGGCCATGAGGATCGACGTCATTCGCCAAAGCATTAAGCGTTTTAGTACTCTCGTTCTGTGCAGACTGTTTAGCTGCCTCATGCAATCTGCCATCTTGCGATCATTATGCGTAGACTTTGAGGAGTACTCCAGATTGCTTGGCTGTAATACTTCGCTACTTCGAGGCAAAAACAAATGTAAATGAAAAAAAGCTTGCCTTATCACTATTTAACATACCATTGTATTGAAAGCATAACGATAATTATGTTATAGAGTATGCTGTTAGATATTTGAATTTATAATTTAATTTAATGCACATGTTTTTAAAAGCGAAATTTTTATGATGTTGCCAGAAAACGTGATCGAAAAGCCTAGTCGAAGGAACCGCTACATAAGATAACTGAAGTCTACTCAGCTAGAGGGCATACCACAAACGACATGCTCTATTTTGTAAACGAATCTAGAAGGATCTACTGTTTTAATTCTACATGGTGACTGCGATGACGACCAGCGCGGTTCTATTGGACTTATTATAGCGGACATAGGAGTAAAAGGGGAAGGATAATGGGTTTATGATGCTCTCTGATACGAATTTTCTTGGTCTACGAAAATTCTTATTCTTCTCGTTTTCAATTATTTTAATTAGTTTTTTGATTCTTTTTAGTAGAAATTTAACATTTTTTATTGATAAGACATAAAAATAAAACATAATACAGAAATGTATTTCTTCTGAAAAACTTCTCGAGACTGCTCTATCGTTTTATTAGAATCGATATTTTAGTACTAGTTCACTTTCTCTTTACCTACTCTCTTATTAATGTCTTATTGGGTGAGAACTATCTTTGTTACATATTTTAAAAACAAATTCTTTTTTCATCGATAAATAAAAAAGTAATACTAATTTTTTTTGATTTTTATTATTTAATTTAAATTTGTATTTTATGAAAAATTTCGTTCTAATGGAATGTTAGGTAGGAGAAATTTGTCGGATATAAAGCATGATGAATGGAGTGTACGAGTATCGAGTATATTGTACTTGTTGTAATTGGGGCTTGCACTTATTCAAACACGAAAGCTTAAATTCGAGGACGTCCCGCCCCCTTCGGACCTGTCTCGGAGATGACGTGGGGAGAACTCGTTCAGAAACTAATTTAGATATTACAATAAGTACGTGATTGACATTTTTGTTGAATGATTGAAACCACTGATTGCAGAGCTGAAATACGTATGAGGTCAAATGAGATGCTCTGCGACTCGCTGACAGGTCAATCACACATTTGTTGTAATCGGATGGTATGTAATGGGAGATTTTTCTCTAGGACTGACGCATGGCCTTCCCGCTTACACTCCGAGCGAAACACGTCGAGGACACCAAAATCCAGTTGGGGTCCACGAAGAAACGTTGCGAGCGAGGGTCGTCTGTCCACTAGAAGCGTTATTCAAATCATAAATCAAATCCTATGCTGACAGAGACGAGAGTGAGACAGCTTTTGGTCGTGTTTATCCCATCCTTTTTCCTTCGCTCACGTCCCCACCACAAATTTCCAGTCACCTTGGCCGTTCCCAAAGATATGAGCTGGCGCTGTCAATCCTGAAGTTCTCTCTCCCGGAATGTAGAGCAGGCAATGGCAGTGAATGGGCAGGAAAAAGACCGTCGCACTTTAAGGTTGGCAAGAAAGGAGCAGATTCTCGAATTTCCAGATGGTGGGAAAGTCCTGGTAGTGGCTTTATTTTCGCCGATTCCCGTTTTCTGTGTACTTGAACGAAATGCGAGCCTTTGAGTAAGGCTTCTGCCATCAATACTGTTGAACACAAATTGCATAGCACAAAATTTTCTCACCAAAGAATTGATGTTAATTGTATGTTACATAGCTTGATGGAAAATACTGATCTCATACGCCATATGAATGTCATTCCTTTTGTGACTCGCAGATGCATATTACAGAAGGAGTAAAAATTGCCGCTTTCCTCAGTAATGGCGAAAGCATTACATTTTGTGGTTAATACGTTGAACCAAAGAGTATGCCTGCTATGCGTTTACCTTCTATCAAGCATATAAACTACGTGTAGTTAAATTAGTTAAATGTCGTTTCCGCAAGATCAATCACAAATCCATGCAGCCTGTTGAGAAAACTTGGTGATTTGACAAGGAAATTGATGGCAGCGAAAGATAATTCCTCCGAGTGCTTACCTTAAACAACGTTAATTACAATTATTTTAGTCATCTATTTTCACCTCTTCTTCAGACCGTACATAAAATAAATTGGGATATATTTGGGTAATACACAACAATGGGAAATCCATGGTTGATCTGACCATATTTATGTTGCCTCTGATGACCACGACTGTTACCAACATGTCGTTTTTGAGAGCCGAAAATGACATTGGCATCATTGAAAAAAAGTATTTCAAACAAGAGCCTAGGTCATGCCTCTACCCGGAAGTTTCCTACTAAAGTTTATGAAGTTTACTCATCGGTAGAAATGTTGGCTAGCGGACTACGCCGATGAATTTTTTGTCGTCGATACTGATGCCTATAATAAAGTTAACTTTTAACGGTATTTCAAACTTAAAGTTAGATTCGTTCTGCTCTGAATTTCTTTGCAAACGAAATTTACAGTTGGTATGTTAAGTAGAATTTAATTAGCCTACGCATATCGATTTAGTAAGCCAGCAATCTGAAAAATTAGAGGAGAAGCACCACGGCAGTAATTCTGTAATTTTTGCAATACAACACAAAAAACGTGGCCACTGAAAATGCAAATGTTGCTCACTGAGACAATATTCAATTAGGATAGAAGTATCATCCGTTCGGTTTCTATTACTACATATCATGTCTCAGTTAGTGTAGAATTTTTGTAAGTAGTAATCGGTAAGCGTATTCCTGAAAATCAGCAAAACCACTTTCGTTTTCCAGTTTTTATACTTATTTTTATTGTCTGTTATATCAGAATTTTTATATAAATATATATTGTCTGTCTCATCAGAATACAAGATGTTTTCAAGAATATATATCATTTCTCACGATTGAAAAAATCAAGACCTAAATTTCAAGAATGCCGTCTTTGTATCCCCAAATGAAGGGCTTAGAACTCCTCTAAATGTTCGTACTGGCTATTGCTACGTCTTCCGAGTTATTCCAGTTACTCTTTTCAACAGTAGATACTAATAATTATTTTCCGTGTGAAATGCATTTGTGTTTAATAAGGTAAAAAATTATTGAGTATAAAATCATATTTAAGGCTATGATTTTAAAAATATTAATATTCTCTTAAATCAGATATCATATTGAAGTAGCAACTTACATAACGACTAAGCATAATAATATACTATTCATTTCGTGCATTTTCATTTCACAATTTGCAGACGTGATCGTCGGTAAAATGTTCCCTTCTCCAAAGCGAAGATCAAATCGTGATTAAAAATCTCGAGTGCACTTTAAACTAAACTTTACACTTGAGAAAACAATTTTGGTGAAACTGGGATCGCCTCTTCGATTTACAATGGACTATGCAACCTAATATATTTTTATGGACCCCAATTTTCATTTGAAAACTGTACGTCTTCCTAAACGGAATAGCCTACTTCGCTTATTGCACGGTTTCCGAGATTTTTTCCGAAGAAGTGATTGCGTATGTAGATAATAAAATAATAACAAAAAGAACTCTAACACGTCTGTTGCAGCTTTCAGCTCTACTTATTTTCCTTCCAGCAAGTTTTTGTTTCCCATTTAATGCAATGGTTATATAAATAATAAATACTGTAAAAAATTAAACATGCTTCAATTTTACGTTTAAAACGCCAAATGCAGTAAAGTAGCTAACCTCGGCATATCCCAGTGCCAAATGAATGTGCTACAATATGTGGAATTTGTTGAGTTGCGTATAAGTTTTAAAGTGCACTCCATTGCATTGTTGCTGTATGCACGGAGCGTGATGAAGGTAATTTTGTGGGACAGAGATGAATCTATAAAAGCGATTCAAATTAAATGAATGATGGAAAGTACCGTTCCAAAGATCCATCTCTTTGCCGCTCGCAACGGACATTCAGTTCCACAAAAACGTTGAAGTGCCAGAATTACAATCCTAACCTAATTACGAACTCTCCAAGGCGTTCGTTTAAGGTTATAGGTTTTGATTCTGGGTCAGCCCTAGCTCGCACCCACAGTAACCCATCGTCGCCACACTCCAAATCGACGCGGGAGAAATTTAGAAGATATTATTTGAAAAGAAAGTGATACCGTGATATACTACTCACGTGTGTTGAGCAGAGCAATCAGAGTAAGATATCCCAGAGCTACGTAACCTCTGACAAACGGATCGCCATTTACGTGGAGATATTGTTGATATCGAAGCTCTTCCTCTGCAGTACGTGAGTAATTCGTCGATCACGTGTCACCATTAGTCGGCAGTTCATCCACTCGCGAGACAACAAAATCGCAAGCACTAATCAAAACACCATCACCGCAGTCCCTGTGTCGTCGAACTGCGGCATTTCGTAGTTGCGCAACTGTCCTTGGGCGGTGCCGAGCGTTCCCGAGGAGTGCCGAACGAAACCGAAGGCGGCGAAACGTTTGTTTGTTTTGTACCGAACGTTCACGTGTCGAACCGAGTGCTGCCGTACTGTGCCGAGTGCTGCCGATTGGAGTGCCTGAGGGCGGCGGGGCCGCGATGTGTGGGGCCGGCGAAGGGCCACCCCGAGACACCAAACGAGCACAATAAGCACCGCGCCTCCATTGTAACATAATATTTCTCTCTATATGTCACTTCTTCTAGCGCTAGGCCAGTACTTCTCAATTTCTTCGATAACTAATACAACTATTATAACTATCCCTGAGCCGCAGGCGACCGGCGGGCAGAGAATTCCCGTGACCCATGTGGGACCGCACGTGCCCCCCTCTTCCCTTCCACGTCCTGCCCCCTGCGCCCGCTACCCCCGTCCCCCGCACGTTCTCCCTTGACGCACAGCACTCGACTTCCTGCATGGCGGGAGCGTGTTCTTAGCGTAGAAAACTCTGGAAAATTAATCAAATATTAATTATTTGCCGAATTGGATCGTCTCTGGCTCTGGCTGCGGTCATACTTCATCCAGAATCAATAACTTCCTCTATTAAAAGGTTCAATTGATACACCTCGTGTATAGTGGTACCCATCTATACTACTCTACGATCCAATTCAAATTTCGTTAAACAATATTTTGAACAATTTGAAACTAGCATGCAATTTATTTCAATCGTTCTTATGCGTTTCAATCGTTTTATGATTGAGTTTGATATATAACTGTTACATTAAGTATTACCAATTTAACATCAATTTGTAAAAAATAATAATCTGTTTTAATATGCAAATTTAGGGTATAATATCCAGCTTTGCATTTAAAAGTAATGGAAATCCAAGAAAGAAAACGTTGATAAGTCTACAAAAAGTGAATCTCAATAACCAAAGCGTCCACAGCTTCAGTATCGTACGTCAGTACGCACAGTCGTTGGATTCCGCCCGATTGGTCTGACGCACAACAGATGAAACGTCAACGCACAAAGTCACATCCCTCACCCGACCTCGCCTCGACCCACCTCACTCCCCCCGGCCCCAAACCTCCTACCATCGCCCGCCTGCGCCCTCTGTCGCCTGCCTGTCCCGCCCGCCCCCTTGCGCCTTCACAGCGCGTGACGCTATGAACGTGGCCGCCGCGGCCTGGACACCCAATGATTTTAGCCCCTCGTCAGTAGCGTAGAGTAGTGAAGTTTTAACCTTGAATAGTGGGTTGTTAACTCGCAGACCAGGCTGGCCAGTGAAACCAGGTGAACATCATTGTTTCCTGAATACTGAAGGACACGTGGTGTACAAGTCATACGATAGGAGTTTGGGGTTTAAATCAAATTTCTGCGTTTTTCAACTTGTTTCTTTCAAACTATGATGGATAAAACAAGGTTCAGAAGACATTGATGGACCTCTCATATTTACATTTATATCAAATTCAAACATATTTTACCAATCATAGTATATGTACGTTATGATGGAATATAAAACTTACGTTAAATTTATAAACGTATACACATGTATATTTATAAATTATGTAAATTTATAAACGTATACCCATGGGCTCAAAGTATTCCTATTGAATTTTCAAAATTGCATCTTACGCTACCTGAAATTTGGAAGCAAACGGCAACGTAAATGAAAGCCCTGGCATGGAAAAGTGGTGGTCGGATCTCGTGTTAACAATTCATTAGTACCGAAAGAGTGGTTTTATGTCACCTACGATGAGTATGGTCGCTTCTGGTAAGCGTACCAGGAATATTAACATGACCTCTTCCGCATAATTAGTTGGTTAGCTGCGGGAGTCATTAAATACGTTCGTGCAATCGCTCGGGACTTTAAATCAATGCCATCATTTGGCCTTTATTAATTCTGACTGATTATTTCCGTATGTACACATTAAATTATTATAGGGTGCGGATTTTAACATGTGACAGACTATTATAGTATACCGGAAAGTGCACGATTTGTATGCACTGAAACCATGGAATCTTGGTGCAAATGTGTTGGCTGATGCACGATCAAAATTAAAATTTCCGATAGGCGAGCAGCCTTTATAGAATACGAGTCATTCTATACATCGGACTCGTTAATTACTCTCTCCCTGTCTTATAATTTTGTCATTTGTGCTTACAAATATTACAAGCAGCATCCTATTTTGCCCAGATGTGAGGCTATCTGCCATCGGCAAATGCTGCGATAACAAAACAAAATATTTTTTGAAATCGGTACTTTTTCCTGAAATGTTACAAAACGTTCCCCGTACTACTGGCAGTATCCGAGAAAGTAATACATATTAAATATTACAGACACCTGGAAATTTAAGTCACAATATTCAGCTATTTTGTTGGAGTTTGGTGGGGAACTACCACGACACTACGAGTATGTAAATAGTAGGTACAAGGCAAAAGCACTTTGAATTTTGCCAGAGGCGTACCTACGTTATGACAGACATGGCACGTGTCATTGGCGCCACTCACAGGGGCGCTATCAGGAGTATACCCGCTAAAACAAATAACAACCCTAATTTGATTTACCCTGACAGGGGCGCAAATTCTAGGCTTGCCTCGGGCGCCTGAATACCTAGTTTCGCCTCTAATTTTGCGCCCTCCGTGTTCAGACTTTCGTCGCCAAGGTAGCGCTGCCAAGGGTGCGACTCAGTCATGATCGTTGCCTTCAAACTTATTGCGCTTGAAAAGCCTCGCGAAGTTCGACAGAAAGGCCTATAAGGTGAACGAAAGGTTCAGTTGGGCGTTATACTCCAAGTTTGATTCAGACTGTGGGGTCTCCGCTCCTGTCTCTGGTAAGAAAGTTAATTTTGCTAGGTACTCAATTAATTATACTGCTCTTCGACTCATGGTCGTGAGAAATATTGTTTAAAAAAACGATAAAATTACATGTCAGTTTTGGTAATATAGAACTGTATTCGAAAAATACTGTAATTCATCACTGAATGATAGGTATGAACTGATATTTGGCGAATGTCACTCTTTGCCAGTGTATTTTAATAGCAACATTTTGCTTAAAAAATGTAGTCAGTCCTCTCAGAACCAGGTTTGAAATGAAACCGAAATACTACAATGACAATATTGACGAGTATGAAATACTGACATTCATACTTGTCAAGTTTAACGCAAAGTTAATTGCGTTTATCACTTATTCGTAATCTTTCTGAAACACTAAAAGAAAATAACTTCAAATTTACTCAGAAAGCCAAGCATAAAAAACAGCAAGAAATTACAAGTGCCCAGTGTCACTGAAAGACAATGTGAACAATTCGAAAAATGAGCTGTGATCATGTCAAATTATTTGTTCACGGTCGATAACAAGTTGAAATTGTGTCATACCCACAAATGCGGAATGTGGCAGATGAAGTATCTCACTGGTTCACAGCATCCTGTGTATGCCGTACCGGGAGCAGCCGACCGTCAGGTGGCAGTCTTAATGAAGGACCTCTTTCACCTTTTCTTATCTACGTACATAATCGCAGCAAATCTACTCAACTACAAGTACGTCACTTCCACAGTTAATTATATAATACTGTTCTCAGATATTTCCAAGATAGAACTTGCTGAATATCAATTTTCTACTGCGTAAATAAAATATTAAATATTAACGATTTGTGTATGAGATACATTTGCCGAGAAATAACGAAATCGTGAAAATCTAATGCCTCCAAAACCGTATTTTATACTTTTAAAAATTGAAGTGTGTGGCCTCGTAATGTCCTTTTTCGCGTAGAAAAAAACCTTTTGATAAATAAACAAAAAACATAAAAATTCACACCCTATAGTAATATAAAATAGTTTAAGATTTTCTTAAGTCCTTAGATTTTTCAGCACTTCTTTTGCTTTTGACCACTGTCTCAAATCGCTTAACATATCATTATCTGTTATCTAAACAAAAGAAATGTTTCTTGAAGACGAGCGATTGCACTTGTATTCTAATATCAAATGAAATATATTTTTTTTTAGAAAAGAAAACGAAGAAGTGTTATGCAAGCGTCGAAGCAGGGTAGTTAGAGAACAAATCGGAGAATATCAAGGGGATTTGACTCGCTGAAATGAATTTTATAGGTCCAGAGTATTTTTTAATCCTATTTTAGACATTTTAACTAGTGTCTGCCAATCGAGCACGTTTTACCAAACGAAGAAGCAGGTTCCCAATGAGGTGTTTGCACGATTGTGTGCTAATACAATGACTGCGTCCCAGGTCGCGGCTTCGGTGGCCACAGCTCCCATTTTGTAACAGTTCGTAGGGATAGCATTACATATTTGTGAGAAAGTTGTTTTAATATTGTGAAAAAGTATTACATGTATACATTTTATGTGCAGTGTTGCAAAACATGGGAAAGGTTTAAAAAAACTAATATGGCAAAATAGTTTAGAGACATTTAACTTTTGTATGCTTGTTTGTAGTATTGTAAGAGTAGCGGAAGTCTATTTTGATATAGGAACGTTGTCTAGGCAACCGAGAAAACCGCTTGTTACCTTTACAGCGGAGAGAAGGCGAGCCTGTGCAACGGCAACTCCGCCTCTCGAAATTGCCCGCTGTTGGATGAAAATAATAAACAAGTTAATCACATTATGGTTTGTGTTTTATTTCTTCCCAGTTTCCATTCCCAAGATTTATATCTGATCCACGTGAGTCAGACTAAAAGAGATATGAAGAAAGGGTAAGATATAATTTTCTAAAAATTAAACTTTGCTTAGATATCTCAATGCGTACTACACTTTGCTGTACTTTTGAAAGAGCTTCACAGCAATTGGAAAAATGATTTCAATTTTATAATTAGAGTGTGTTTTAATTGTCTTTAATAATATTAATTATCCTTTACAATTTTAGCATTATTTGTATTAATATTTCAATAATTTCCTTTGTGATTTGTCATAATTTATGAAATTTCGATCATAAACTCAATGAAAATATTGTAATTAATCATTTGGAAATAATGAGAAATTTAATGACATGTTTAGATAGCAACTATCAATTTTCTAAGAAAAAATATTTGAACATGAAAATTATTTATAATAATAAAAAATGGCAAATGCTAACAAATAATAATATTACATGGAATCTTGATGTGCAAGCCCTGTGTATGTGTCGTGTGCGTGTGACTGCACGTTTCAGTATAATTGGTACTCCTGCTACAATTGCAACCAAACTTAGTGCACATATGTATTACTTTTAAAAGATTATTGCCGAGGGTAATACCCCTCTAGGAACCCAGAGGGATGTGGGAAAAGGAAGGGGTCCTGTTCACAGCAAAGATTGTTATGCAACATGCAACATACCTAATGTGAGGCAGGATTGTCAAGAGGGGTGCTATTTTGTAAACAATTGTGAACCCAAGCAAAGCCTGATAAAACTAACATATTGCACAGAAAGCTGTGGATACCTCATTAAACATGTGGAAATAAAATTACCTAATTATTTACAAAGACACGTGTTTTGTGCGTCAATTAAGGGTTTCAAATAGAGCTCTATAAATTTGTACACTATTAGCAAAATAAATCTAGGTACCACATCCTGTTAAAATATTTGATAAAAGATTTACAATATTGAAAGTGAAATAAATGTCTTAGGGTAATCATAACAAAAGAGAACTTTTACATCTCACTCTGAGAAGCAAAAATGTACCTACTCCTCTTAAAAAATGTGTTTTGTGTGCTGGTAACTTGAACAGTAGCAATATGAAGAAACATATTCAAAAGCATATTAAAAAAGTTACAGATTGTTGCTACACTTTACTTCCCATTACTACCCACCAAGAATTCAATTAAAAAGTATTAGAAATATTTTTATTGAATACCATAGCAAGTGTGATACAACAAAAGATAAAAAGCTTCTGAAATAAATGAAATACTTTTCCAATCTTTAAATATTTTCCACAATTATATGAAAGAAATATTCATTATGAAATATCCAAATGAAGTTGGGTTGATTTTAAAATAATGAGAACATCTCTTTACATGAAAATTTATCATAGTTCAAGTAAACACAGAAAACATAGAAGTAAACACAATAACAAAAAAAGACACATAACCAGAATAGAAAGAGAAAATTAGTCCTACAATATGAGTATTTCTTGCACCACCTGGCTGAAACCAAACCAAATCAACAAACCCTATGATCAAGGCTGTTTGAACAGCTTTGGGGCCCTTAGGCATACATGAATTTCAGGGCCCCCTAAGTTACAATTCTGATTTAGTTTTGACTGAGAGAATACAAATGTTCTTATACTTATTAACACCATAAGCCCAAAGCATCAAATAACAGTTTGTTGAAGTTAGAAAACCAGAGCAAAGGCCAAGGTTTACAAATGAGTTTCTAATTTGCATTATCGGGCAGGTGTAATTCACGAATTTTGGAAATACCATCTTCTTATAACAAAATAATTATTTAATCAAGAAATGTCATTTCTGAGAATAAATGTACTTAATGTCATCTTCAGCAACAACTCATTTATTTCAATTGTTTTTAAAGCACGGGGACTGTTAAACCCTTAACAGAAGCCAACATTAAAGATTGGTTTTTCAACATGTTTCTTTGCGTGAAGTCAATAACAGTGCAGTATTTTGAAAAAAATAATAGACAGTCTCAGTACAGGGGCTTTTGTTTCTTATAACACAGTCAGCATGAAGAAAATGAGGAAAGAAAACAGAAGACAATATAGTTTTAGCATTTGTTTTCAGCCCAAAGTTCTGCCTAAAAAATTGTTGCTACTGGTGCTATGGACAGTTGCTACTAGTTCTATGGAACACACGTTCAGTCCTATTACCAAGTCTATAATGAACAGTCATTAAAACTAGTGGTGCTTCGGAATAGCACAGACTTTCACATTCTACTTAGTTTCCTATTCTCTTCAATGCCTTAAAAACTACAAGGCCTTGCGCAGGAAGTGACAGCTCCTCTTTGAGGTGGTGAAGCAAACCTTCACACACTCTGAACATCAGATAGATCTACCTTTTGTTCCTGTTCTTTTACATTTTTGCCCATAGTATTCCTAGGCCTCACTTCAGTGCTTGTACCATTGTTCTGGGTGTGGGATAAAGTTTCTCAAATACACGCCAGATTGCTACAGTGATGCCAACAGATTAAGGGAGAATTATGGCATAGATATACACATGAGGGATTAGGAATGCCCTGTCTCAAACACAACTGAACACATTCACGTCTTAAGGGAGTTTCAAATCTGCAGTCATTCTTAGGCTTACCTGCCCCAAGCACCTGTCTCTCAAGGCTGAATCACTTGTCTACATCAATTGTAATCTTGTTACAACTTTCAATCATGATCATTTCATAAAACTAAACTGACCTCTTCAAGCACTCGGCCTTTAATGAAATGCTTTGCAGAATTGAATCTATGTATCTAGCTTGGCCACCATTCATTTTAACAACAACAATGCAAGTTAATTTAATTTGTACTCAGAATCAAAATTAATTTACATTGTACTCAGTAACAAACGATTTCCTCAAAATCAATTAACTCTACAAAAATGTAGTGAAAAATAATATTTACAGCATAAATCATATTCCTAGCGGTCAGAATGGTTTATCACAATGATTTACTTTACTTTCATGTCTTATTTATACTGAGGGAATAGTGTTTTATTACAAAACAAGAACATTTTGTCACATTTTCTCCATTTTTCAGTCCCATAATAGTAGCATTGAAATTTTACTTTAAGAATATTATTGAAAAGTAAAGCATAATTCTTTATGCAAATTTTCATTGAAAAATTTGGAGCTATTTTGATAAAATGACATTGAAGCGTTTCTTAAAATGGATAATTTTGAGCATTTTCACAGAATTGTTGAGTCTTTGAGAAACTTCATAATAAATAATTTGAAGTACTTGCACTCACCAATGCAATAATGTTTAAAAATCACCCATAATATGAATATTAATGACATACGAGATATTTCAAAACAATTACATAAGTGCAATTTATGAAAATGCAAAAGAAATCCTTTAAATGCTTAAACGTTGTGTCATTTGGTGCATTAGCCACTATCCTAGCAAAAGGTTAAAGAAAAATTTGGGTCCATTTTTGACATAATCATGTTTTTCATATTGCCTGCATTTCACTCCAAATTTCATGAAAACTACAAATGTTTTCAAAAAATGAATACATTAATAAATTAAGTAATTGTAAGGAAAAGATCTATGTTCAAAAATGTAGTTGTGCCAGTAAAACCGAAAACATTTCTCAAAAAAACTGAAAAATTAAAATAAGACCTAACCCATCATTCTATTTTTAAAAGATTTTTAACGAAATATGTTTTTAGAATATTCTCTAAGGATTTCATGAAAAGTACCCTCAAAATTAAAAGGATTCTTTTGAATATCACGAGACTTGGAGGGAAGTCAGATCGATCAGGGAATTTTAATTTTGGAAAGTGTGTTTATTTTATTTAGAGACAGCTAAAAGTTCTTTAAAAAAAATACTTTTTCAATATCCAGGGACAGCAAAACAGCATTTCCATTAAATTCTTAAAATTGATTTTCCGCTTTGTTACAAAACATTGTTTTATACCTTCTACATGTATAACCTGTATGTAGGTATATGCATACGTACAGAGTAATATATTTGCATATATTTACGTATAAGGCAAAGAAAAAATTAAACAAACATAGAAATGATAGGTTCATACAGAGTGAACATTGAAAGTTACATTTTCATTGCAAAGTGGAACTTAGAACATGTGTGAAATTAGGAATGGTTTCCTATTTTTTCTGATAAAGATAATTTTCCACATGGCTGAAATATCATGTTTGTACCCCTGATGAGCGTTGAAAGCACATGGGTCAGAGGAAGACCTACGAGAAGATGGCACCAGCAGGAACACTACTTCATTACACACTAACAGGACAGGAAAGTCATTCCTAAACCGAGGATGTTGATGGTGATGATGATGAATTAATGTATATTGTATACAAATTTACCACCGGGTGTTAATCCCTAAGTGGATCAAATCAAACTAATACACAACTCGATTATCCAAGATACAATTTCATGTTGCAGTTAACCCCTGTAATTATCATGCAACATTAATATTAGCATGTGGGAAAGAGTCACTTGTCTCCATGATATTAGCTGGATCACAAAAAAGAAGAGGAAGAAGTAGAGGAGGAAGAAGAAGAACGGGAAGAGTATGAATAAGAAGAGGAGGAAGAAGAAGACGAAGGAGAAAAAGAAAGAAATGAGAAAAGCAAGAAGGAAACAAACAAAAAGAAGAAAAAAAGGACCTCCACTCTGGTTTATACAACAGCACAGGTAGAACATGTTAATTGAGGAGTCTGATGTAAATAACAGTAACGGACATTTTGGATTACTGTTCCTCCAAAATGCTGAATACCATTATTTACCCCTCAATGAATGTTATGAAAGATAAAATTAAGATATTTTACTTAAAAAAAAAAAAAAAAAAATTGGGGAAATGTTCAATAGGTATCAGAAAAAAGAGTGAACAACAACAATTTGTGAAACATTTCTTTTATGTAAAAAGCACTGAGAAACATTGATGTACATTCTTTTCGGAAACAATTCATTCAATGATCACTCAAGCCTGGAACCAAGAAGTGAAATTCATATAAAAAAAATATCCAAAACTCAAAAAGTTTTCCATTATTTACAATTCGATATTCATCACAGTGTTTGTATTTTGTCTTCCACTACAGATTTGGCAAAGGCTCCATTCATCTCAATTTAAATATCAGCAGTTTCAAAGCTTCATAACACACTGAATGTGCATCAAACTACATAGTATTCAAGTCCTGTACTATTCAGTAATGTTATGGATTCCTTCATTAAAATAATACTACAGTAATAGAAACAAAAATTAAGGAGACTAAAAATTGGGCTCACTGTGTGAGAAATAATAATCAAATTATTATAATTATAAATACATTTTACAAATTTCTATCCATTATAATCAAATTCAGATTAGCACATACCAGTACTATTATCTTTAATATGCCAAAAACACTGTATATATAATAATGGCAAGAATCCACTAGGGCAGGAATGTCATTCAAACTGGTAAAATCAAATATCCAATAATTTTATTTGCATGGTTTTGAATTTCGAATGTGTAAGTTTTACTTCACCAAAACATCTTTCAAATATAATTGGATTGTACATTCCTATCAATTCATACGGAGACAAAGTTTTCTTTAAATCATGCAAATATGAATAACACTATTGCCTCTATTAGATTTCTAACACAGCATGAAACATTACAGTAATAGCTGGTATAAAACTGAATTAGTGCAATCTTGTGACACAGAGGAATTTGTAACAAAAAAAGTTTATTAATTTTACTTCATTTAACAGTGAATATTTGTTTATAATGCTAATAGATACCCTAAAATATACCAGACAATAATTATCTAGTAATAAATACAAAACTTAAATTTCATATAATAATTCCCTTGGCCCCTGAGGCAGGTAAATGTGAAAGGCACAATTTTTGATTACCTAACTGAAACAACTGAAATAATTGCCAATAACTTCTCACACACTACCAATGATAAAATAAGTTATAACAATAATTTATATTGTTAAATACATTTTAAAATGCTCTATTTAATGAAAATGCACTCCCATAGTCATGGACAGACAAATGGATCCACAGGATCTAATCACATAAGTGCATTGCCATTTTCTAACAATACAAAAACAAACAAACAAATAGTCGATCACTCTTACCCAAAGTAATAACACACTGGCAATTCACACAAGACGCTAACAAAGGGCTTGAGATTCTTTAAGCTGTCTGAAGACAATAATTTAATTTTCAAATGCATATCATCACCACAGAAATGGTGAAGATTTAGCTTCACAGAAAAACGTTAAAAACTAAGCTCAACCTCCAACTGTAAAACTTTTAAAAACATTTCCACCATTTCTACAAGACCAATATAAATATAAGTACATTGCACAATGGTGGAATATTCTTTATGTAAACAGATAAAGGCATTCCTAAAAAATCTCAATTTTAAGTTAAAGTTTCATTAACAAATGTGGAATTGACAGAAGTGATTGTTGTCATGTCGAAACCTAAACTTTCTGTTGTTGAATTTCCATTTGTGTACACTGGAGCTGGAGTAGCATACACAGCAATAATCTCCAAAATACTGGTGTATGTGCCAGATCCTAATGCAATTAGACCAAAAACACAAAGCAAAATATTCTTCCAGAGTCGCCAGCGACCCGGGCCCATACCATGTTCCCAGAAAGTAACCACTTCAATCAAAGCAGGTACAATTAATCCAAGGATGGAGAAGCACAAGGCACCAATGAGGGCAATGAAAGGTGCAATAGTTGGAACTGCTATTGCCAGAATTACTGTAAAACAAAAGCAAAAAGTGATCAAGAAGTTGCAAAACAATAGAAAATTATTTTAATTCACACACAGAAAAAAGACAAGAAAAAATGGGTTTTTAGAGTTGAACAAGAAATATCTTCAACATGAAACAGTTCAAGTAAAATCTTTGCACAAGGAAAAAATAAGCATAACAGAAAAGTTTTCATATTTTGATTGCAGCTCAACAATTTTCGTGGGCAGCGTATAACAAAACAACACGTCTTTTACTTAACTCTTTGTGGGAAACAAAAAAAAGAGATAAAAAAGGATTTTAATGTATTATTTTTGTGAAATAGTTGGTAATCTGTTACATTTTTTGGAATATTTTTGGAACAAGGAAGTATTACGTATACATAGTTATAAAAATTAATAAAATTGAGAATGTAGAATCAAAGGCTGCTGGCTGGAGGATTAAGTACTAACATAATACATAATTCATACCTGTTGCTACAACGAGACTTGTTCTAATGGCATATTCTCTGAGCAATCTATGTTTTGTGGGATATTCCTTCACAGCATTTACAGCAATTTCAAGGCACACATAATACTGCAACCCATATGTGCAATATACAGCTAATGCTATCAACACTTTCACCGACTGAGCAGCACTGTAACAGAAATGATTATAAAACTGGAGGGTTCTAATAACTGCAACATCCAAATTTAACCAATGTTATCTTCATTATATAAAATATGAAAGGATTTTTTCTGACTATGTGTAAGAAGTCAACACCAAAAAAGCCCTGGATGAACGCTACTGCTAATTAGGGAATTATGCCTCTGGCATTCATCACAGAGATTTATGATGAAAAAAAATAGAAGTTTCCAGATTATGCTGTACAGAACAGACAACTTGAAGCAATGAAACATAATATGGAAACAATGCATCCTAGGCCTTTAAAACAAGGTATTTATGACCAAAGGTGGCAAAGTTTTGAGGGGGCAGCCGAGTTATGAGGAGAACGTGTTTTGGGAGTTATGCAGGGGTCAGGTGAAATATTGTAAGGGAACTGGTGAGGCATGAGTTATGTTTCTTAAACAGTATTCTACAAAATGAGACCTTGTTAAACTTTCTATTACATTTTTAGCTGTTCTGGGAACCCCTTCTTTGTGATGTGGGAGGACAGATGTAAAGAGTAACTCTAAATATATGTAAAATTAAGTTACAGCAATGAATCATAAATAATAAACCTTAATAAAATTAAAGTGACTATGGTATTTGATTTTATATAAAATTTAATTTTAGCTCTAACAATGCTTTATTCTCAATGTTTCTGATTAGTAAGTTTATTAGTGCACATAACTGTGTCTATATACTGTAACACAGTTCAAAGGTTGGTCGCAAAAGCAAGGATCCTTTATGAAGCTATTCTCACATTTAAAAAAATGAGCGTTATGCTCCACAGGTCATAAAATATTAAGCATGCAAATAGAAAATATTTCTTTCCACTTTTTTGCTTATACCTACAAATGCACAAATATATTTGAACCTGAACAAGTATCCTTAGTTTTTTAAAATTAGCAATTTTTAAATGCCCTAGTCTGTATTACTAATTCCCAATGCATACAGAAAGTGAAAGAAAACTACGCAGCCTCCAGTCATGTGTCTATGGTTTTGTTAGGTACCCATAAACTGGGGGAAATTCAAAAACAAAGAAACAGTTTCAATTTTGACTGAAAAATGCAAATATTTGATTGTGTTTCGCCTATTCTCATACTGCGCAAATCAACTGACTTCTCATACTCAGTGCATCACTGCTGATGTTTTGTGACAGCAAGACTCCAAGCAAGAGGTCGCCTGCCATTAAATATTTGCTATTTACACATCCTAATATGGAACAGTAATTTTTTTTTATATTCTTGGTATGTAAAGAACTAATGTACTCCATGTTCATGCATGTCCATATTTGTGAAGGTTGTTTTCCTTAAAATATTCAACATATTGTGGGGTATCAAACAAGAGAACTTTATTTGTTGATTTTGAGAAGAGTGTGTGTGCTTCTTTTTGGAAAAATACTTTGTGTGGTTTTTTTCAGCATCATTTTTGCTAATGCTTAACTATTTATTATTACTATTTATTACTATTATTACTATTATTACTATATTACTATTATCTATATTATATTATTACTATTTGATTTACTATTATTACTATTGATTACTATTCTTACTATATTACTATTATTACATATTATATTATTAAACTATTTTATTAATTATTAATGTATTATTATATTATATTTAATTATTATTATTATTTATTATTATATTGATTATTTAACTTGATTGGCCACATTGAACCACTTGAGTTCATTCCACTTACAACTTTTTAACTGTTCATGGTCGACTGTCGAGTGTTTTCCCACCTTGATGTGGATAATCAATCCTTCGAGTTACAATATTGAATGTTATTCAGAAAGGTGATATCGAGAAGATGGAGGATGAATGGTGAGCGAATAGGGGTGAAAGGCGAACACAATACAACCATGCCCGAGGCGGGACCCTCGAACCCGCGATCTTTCGGTACGAGATCGCTACGGCACTACTGCCTTAGCAATCTCGGCCACCGAATCGGCAATGCTTAACTATATTATAAGATATAACTATATCTCCAAAGGATTGATTTTAAAAACTATTGTTATCATCTACCTCCATTCATAGTGAACTTAAAATATTAGTTAAAATAAAAATAGGGAATTTTGGACCAGTTTTAGTTTTACAATTGGTAAGTTAAGTGATTAAACAAAATTCTATCATGGAGAAGACTGAAAAACACAGATTGCTGTATACTGTGATTTAGTGACACCCTTCCCTTAAAATATTGAAAATTGCATGAATTTCGATGAAGACGCGACATTACTCACATTTCATCCATTGGAAGATTCAATGTTATGCTAGCCTCGGTTTTATCACCATACTTGAGGTATCCCAAGAAACCCACCAAGATGTAAATAAGAGTAACACCAGCCATGCCCTGGTTCAGCACTCCACATAGACCAAGAAAATGGCGAGGATTACGCATGTTATTTTCCAATGGCATTACCTGCAAATAGAAAAAACTCATTTTGTTTTCAGAAGAACAGAAATTATATAATAAAGTACTTTTACAATTGTATTAAAAAAAGTAATAAAATCAGTTGAAGTTCATAGATTTTCATCACATCCACATCCTACTGAAATACAAGTACTCCCCAATATATTCTTAACATTGAATTTCTTATGTTTACAAAGTGAACTGCTCAAATTTTAAAATTTAATTTTAAGTGAACTGCTTAAATTTATATATTCCATGTAGGTTGCATAAATGCATACATTGTATGTATGATCAAATAAAACTTGTCATTTGTTGTTTTAATAAGCATTTTCTAAGATGTATTAAATATGAAGCCTATGTATAACATGTACTACATTGTAATAGTCATGTAATAAAATTCCTAACTGTGGATTAATTTTTTTATTCACTACAGAACAACACTGTTTTATGTTGCCAAGAAGAAAGAAAGAAAGAAATTCTTTCCAAAACTGTAATGAATAAATATTAAAAATATAATCACATTAATTTTTTCAACTTACCACTCCAATTGCTTCCATGGCAAAGATCACAATGGAGAAGAACATTGGCATCTGCATAATTGGTCCATATTGATTACGTTCAGATATTGAGGGTATATCGGTTACAAGGTAATATATAGTGATAGACAGACCAATTCCCATGAATAAATTTGCGATCATGGATACTGGCGCTAAATATTTCAGATTTGGAACCCAGCCAATAAGCACTAGTGGCACCAGTAAGAGAGCCAAATACACTCGCACATCCACGTCATATGTTGGGAAGTAAGTCACAAATACCTAAAGAACAAAACAAATAATTTGTATCAAACATTCTTGCTTATGTATGTTAATTGCATTCAAACAATAATACTATTTTCAATCTCACCTGTTGCAAATTGGTTGCAATGATTACAGTGTAGACACTGCATGTACCAAAGTATGTCAAGAAGAGGCTTGCCAAAATAGTTGTCCTGTTCAGATTAAAAAATCACTGAATTTTGTTTTTGTTTTTTGACACATTAAGTTCAAATAATTCACAATTGTAAGTTCATGAGCTTCTTTTTGGGCATTACAATTTATTTTCATCTTTACACTTATGTAACATGTTTTTGATTACTTTATTCTTTTGTATTAAAACTTCCTTTTGAAAAGTAGAGAAGTATTGGATAATAATTAAATGCAAGGCAAATCAATATTCAAAAAAATATTTAGATGCATCTTTTTAAGAGAAATTAAATATCATTTTATACAATAAACATTACAAAGTAAAATTGTTTTACAATGAATAATAATATTTAAATATATTTCTGCTTTTTGAATACATTAATAATCTCTTCAATTTTACATTTTTATTTTTATCTTAAAACAATGAAAGTTCTCACCTTACTGTAGGAGCATATCCACGCCCCCAAGATGGACCATTGGCAAATGCAACTTCACCAACATCAGCAAATGTCATGGCAGTCACACGGGTGCGACTGTACAGTTCATGAGCACATTTGACCAAAATGTAGGAGCAGTGAGTGCAAATGATAGCCACAAGTACAGTAGCAAATACTCCGACAGCCAGTCCAGAATTCATAAATGCAATGGGCATTGCTAAAATACCAGTCCCAAGGGATGCTTTAAGAAGATGGGTAAGTGTGTCACAGTCTCTGCAATAATGCCACATGATTAATTACCTTATGACAAGTGTTTAAACAGGAGGAATTAATAACATTTTCATTATGAGATTTATAAAAATTACACAACAACTCTGTCGTTGTACTTACGATGTAGGATGTTCCACTTTCCTTTCAGCGAAAGGATCCCATTGAGGTTTGGAAAAGTGGTCTGGCTCATTTCCTTTGGGTGTAATAGTGAATTTGTATCTAAAAATAAAAATATTAATTGAAATAAACAACAAAAATCATTATTAGATTAATATCAGTTCAAAGAGAGTTTTGAGTTTTGAGGTTTGTTTGTTTAACAAATTTAGGTTCTCTGCATCTTTTGTTCTATTATCTTATGGGTTGTAAGTTGCATATTGATTTACACGTTTTAGACATTTGTATTGTTAAGAAATTTATAAATCATCCTTTTTTTTAATGCTGAATTAAAATGTATGTATTCTATAAAATCAATTTTTTTTACACCAAATAAAAAAAAACTATATTATTTTTCTTATAAATCTAAGGAAAACACACTTTTTGCCATCCATTCCATCCTTGAGATTTGATCCATCAGGGGGCAAGAAAACTTCCAATTCTGTGGCTTGTGGGATTGCATCCTGAAACAAATGAAAAAAATAAACTATTATAACTTTACCTAACATCAAAAATAAAACAAAAGTAACCATTTTATTAAGCATAATTGCACATTTCTGAGTATTTTCTTTAACTGCATATTTTTATTTATGTGGCATATTTAAGTGCATGTATTCTAGATTTTTGTGTAGAAGTGGGTCAACGTCAGATATTTTCCTGTATTTCTCTTTCAAAAGAAAAGTTAATCAAGGTGTGACAATGTTACAATATCAACATAATATTTACGACAGACTGATAAGTTCTTTTTCACTTACATCGATTTACTTCCTGTGAATTTTTGAACTTGATTTGCAAATGTACTACAGTTTAAATGAAGATTATATAAATAAATGTTAACTGTTACACACTGCATTTTTGTTCAATGTGAATTTTTAGTTTTAAGCACATTAATTGGCTATTTCAAGTGCATATATTGCCAATTTTAAGTATTTCCAATTTCATTTGTCTGGCTCATCCATTTTCAGGCATAGAATGTTATGTGAAAAATTGTCAATAAAGATATTTGTTTAATTTTTTGTTTAATTACAAAATTTAATTAACTTTATTTATGGAATGTTGAGCAAGATTGTAATAATACTTATATTAATAATAACAAGGATATTACTCTTTCGCAAACCGCACATACAGCAAAAAAGACTATATATTTGATGGTCAAAAGTTTTTTAAGGAGTCTCCATTGAAAGTACTCCCGCCCCCCCAATTTTTTTGAGTCTTGTCTGTTGCGCTATCAAATGCGGATGATAGTGTTGCATATACTTCATTTCTTCTTAATATTTTGATATATATGCTAGTGAATTTGATAGTCATTGCAATAAAATGCTTTCTATTACATTAATACTTTTCTTACATCATTCTCATTACATCCTAATGGTTCGATTCTAACTAAATAAATTTGACTGAAAATAGAGTTGTCAGGATAACGGAAATGTATATTTTTCAGCCCTCAAAATCAAATTTAATTAGTAATTTTACAACGAGTTTATTACCTTAAATAATGGGTCATTGACAATATTACGCGATTCTTCCTTCCTAAATCTATCTCCAAGCCCATCTACACGATCCCCGGGCGATGGGTTGGTCCCCATGACTGTCCATGAAAGCCTGACATTTGGTAGAACGCAGACGTCCTGCCCGAGCCTGACCTGGTCCACAAGCTCTACTTTGAAAAAAGGCGGAGAGAGAATATTCCACCTTTCTATTCTATTGGTTCAATAAAAAAACAAATCATAATTAATAACGAGTAGAATATTCCAATGCCAATTGATTTAAATTCTTACATTGCACATATTACAACTTTTATGTACATAACACGCACACGAAATTCGATAAACTTAAATCGCTGTCGATTCATTGTATATCTATAAAGTAAATGGAAGACTATAGTACGATTTATTTAGTCTTGCATTTAACATAAATCAGTTGTTGCAGTTTCATCCAATCGGGACCTAATATGTCGCTACAGTGATTTCACTGTAGGGACGTCCAAGCTCCCGATTGGATAAAAATGTGAACAGCTGCTTTACGTCAGGTGCATGGTAACATAAATCCTAGTATAACACGGCATAACCTTTCCTATTAACAGTATGTGCTAGAAAATACATATTTTCAATATCATATATATATATCTATATATAATATAATATATATATATATTCATAATATATATATTTGTGTTCCATTTAAATCATTGGATAAAATATCAAACGAATATTGATCGATACATCATTCATTACTTACTCCGGACGAAATCATATTTATATTGAACGATTGGATGTGAAGAAATGCGGGTAGAGTGGGTCTATTAGTTACGAATCGCCACCAGATTTTATGAAGCAATGCCAATCTCTGGAGATCAGTCATGCCTTCGCAATTTTTCTCAATAATTTGCGCTCTAATTTTCTCAGGAGTTCCAGGATTTCCTGTAATAATCTTCACCTGCTTGGTCATTTATTTAAATGTTTTGAAGAAAATCACCGGTCAGAAGTTCTCATCTTCAACGGAAAAATAATTTCTATTTCGCGCCAGTGAAGATGTTTTGCAATGTTGTCATCAGTGCGCGCCTGCGAGCTTTTGTCTTCAACTGTTTATTGTGTCAGAGAGAGGGAAGCAAGGTCATCGTTCAAGAAAAGTTGCGCGAGTAATACCGTATACTTAAAGTCCTGGCATTTAAGCGCACCAGAAGGACTTCATCCTGGTACTACAAACTACCCTAACTCGTTTTCTTGGGCCCTGCAAATACCTACACCCACTCTTTCACTATCATTAGTGGGATTATGAATAAGTGATTGCAACGAACATTATTTTGCATCGAAAAACAAGCTACATATGTGATATTAAGGCCCCTTCACAATGCAAACATAAACATAAGCATGGCGTTAACATAAAATATAGAACTATCTCCATAAGCGGATTCATACACAATGCGTTCGCATAAGCATAACACGTAAGGCGTGAACTTACAAGCTTGCACTTCTGCTTAAGTAAGGCAAGAAATGAACTAATCACAGTGCGTTAACTCAAAATCGAGAATCGAAAGAGGAGCGAAGTCGATAGAGAAACTAACGCCAAACGGGCCATGGACACAGTGGATACCTCAAAATCGATTCTCACATCCAACCAATAGTAAATTAGAATGCCTTACAGCCAATAGAAACTCTTATTTTGCTTACGTTTATGTTAGACATTGTGAATACTTCAGTCTATCACTTATGTTAATATTTACGTCTAGGCGTTATGCTTATGTTTACCTTTGAATTGTGAATGGGCCTTTAAAGTCCTGTCGTCGAAATAACTAACTCCTCACTCCTCTCGCACCTAGCGAAATGAGGGCTTAAGAAAACGTTCGCGGGTATCTTCATTAAATTCCTGGTAAAATGTACCAGGATCCTGGGTCGTTTGGCAACATTGACATAGCCTTCGAAACAAAATTGGCGAGAATGAGCGGCAAATCGAAAATTTTCCTCCTCTTAGTGTTATTACTCAACAATTATTCTTGTATTTTTTTAAAGTGCATGACAAATTTTAAAGATTTAATATTAAAGAATACATTGTATTGAGAAAGAAATACCTTGCTTTCATATTCGAAGTGTAGGGCAGGCTAGAAATAAATTTTAACCTTTGCAATTTTAGATTTTATTGGTTTTAATACAAATCTGTCTTATTCTATTCCACGCAACAACAAAGTGAAGACAAAAAAATTGTAGCCGTTTTTCGTAAAATGTCAGAGGCTTTATTTTCACCGTCAAAAATTAACATAATTAAACTTAAAAACTAACGACACGGACAACTTAAAATCTCATTCTGGTGTAATTTACAAAGTTAACATCCTTAAAAGCTTATATCCAACCTAGTTATGGTGGTTTCTTCAATTAAGTTACTTCGATCCCGATTTTCGTGTACAAAATTTTTATGTATCGTCTCACCCCTAGCCACGATCTCAACAATTTTGAAATGCCCGTTAAATAAACATAAATCCTGACGTGTGTGCGAAGTGTCAGGGCAAAAAAATATATAGGATATTGTCAAGCAAATTACGGAAAATAATTTTGTTCCAGAGGTCTTAAAGAGAAGAGTGATTTATAGTACCTTTGTATAGCTCTCTTTTCTATAATTATGTTTTATTATGTACATATTTTTAAAAATTTCATACTTGTATCTAAAAAAAAATACTAGTTTAAGGTAAAATCCAATTTATTTTGAAAAGTCAATTTCATCTCACATTATACTGCCAATTTTAGAAATCGGATCATGTACGTCTTAACAAGAAGTGAGAAATATAGTTTTGCCACTGTGAGGAAGAGTAGTCACTTCTTTCTTATAGAAATGGAACGAACATGAATAAATTTAAATTTTAGAGTTTTTACAGAACATAATACATGAAGTTGAATAATTTCACACAAGCCTACCTTGATTACATTTGAAGTGAGCTTTTAATGTTTTAATACCATAATTGGCAATCGAAACTTCTTATAATATAGAAGTGCGTTTCTTAGTTCTAAGTTAAAATTTAATACCTTCCTTTAATCTATTTCCTTTTACTAGAATATTATCTACATTATACAACCATCATGACCGACAACAGTGGGATGAATTCGAAGAAATTTGAAACCTCTGTGTTGCTATTTCCCACCAGGCAACACCTGAAACGAAGCGCGCGAAATTCGAATTTACAACTCCGAACTTGGCAATTTTCGAAAATGCAGAGTGCGACGAAAATATGACCTATCTTGACCACTATATTGACAGTTCTTTGCTACATACGAGGTTTAAAATTAAAGGCCGAATTCAAAGCCGTTTCTGAGAAAATTGTTTAAAATGGCAGATCCACAAAGGGGGGATGAGGGAAATACACCCCCCCCCATTTTTCAGGAACCATTAATTTTAACATCTCAAGAAAAATTTTAGAAACCAATGTTGCTGAAGAGAGCACGTACTTTCTCGCCCATAGTTTCACAAGAAATTACGCGAAAAGTATTAAAAATGATCGAAAAATTAACCAAGACCTTATTTCAAAATCTGTCTTGAAGGAACAGATTTCATTAAGGGAAAAATATATCTTTAATATTCTAGTTATTGGAAGATTCCGAAAAAAGGTGCACTTTTGCAATTTTTGAAAAATGAGTTTTTTTCTGCAAACATGAGACTTGCCCCACTATCTTAAACGTTCTTCATACTAACAAAAAAATCAAAAACCATGGAAACATTTCGAAATTTGAAAAATGGGATACATGTAAAATACTCCCAAAATTAAAATATATGATTGAATTCCAGAAACCATGACATTAGCCAGATCGATTGGGCAACATCAATTTTGGAGAAAATCGGGTCGACGGTTTAGTCGCTAGCGGGGTTCACATGCAGACAGACAGACGTTTTGCCGTCAAGCGATTCTTCGGTTTCAAGGACCCACAAAACCTATATTCTGGGTGCACCACGTGTTAGAGGACTTTTTTCTAAATTAACAGACTGAATGTATCCATTTTTTGTTAACAGAATTCTGTAATAGGGTTTTCTGCCAAAAATTTGCCGTTTTCTCGCGCTGCATTTCATAACTTTCTATCTACTCCGTAAAAAATACTTTCGGATAATCGTTAAAACGAATAAAATCGTACCGCAGCTTGAGCCAAGTTTAGCCTGCGTCGTTCTACATAATCTGTAATATGACACATTCAGCCAAAACATTTTCAATACAAAACTATTTTAATAAACCGATCACACTAGACTCACAGTCGAGCATTCACATACTAACCCTAGGACGGGGAAATATAATAACTAGGGAACGGATTTTGATAACATGATATAAATATGATCAATAAAATAACGTTTCTCTAAAAGAAAAAGGAAAATGAGGTAAATTTTAATCAAAATAAATTCAGATGCGTAATTCAAGCTATGTTACTGATGAAATCGCAGTATCGGATCGAGGGGACATACACCCCACCCCCACAAAAAGATCCAGAGAAAAAATTAAAAAAGCAAAAGTGCAAGAAAAACAAAAATGCGAAACACAAAAACAAATCGTAGAAACCTCTAAAATGTAACAAAAAATAACTGCGAGTTCTGCAGTTAGCCTTTTAGTTACGAATGGCAACCCTGAATCTCCCCGTATCTCGCCCAGTTGTACGTAGGGAAAATGTCGGCTGTTCTACAGAGGCGTGTGACAGCTCATATCTCTTTTCTTACTCCGCTTGACAAGCGGTGCTACGGCGACTTCCACGTATTGGAGTGTAGCCAACGTAACCGGAAACAGTGTTGACGGAGTAATGTCTCTCACTAGGTGCCATGAAGCCGTCCATAAATTACGTAACGCAAATTTGGAGTATTTTGAACACCCCCAGTAACGCACCTGTGACGTGCGCTTGAACCCCCTTCTAATAATTACGTAACGCTTGCGACTCTACCCCCCCCCCACCTCGTCAATTCCAATAGGTAAAAGTCAATTATAAAACAGAAACGAGTTCTATTAATTGTATTCGTGTTATGCATAACAAGAAGTTCGGGGACAATTTTTAAAGAAATAAGGACGCCGCGGCGAAAAAAATTTCTGACAAGCCGTGCACACGCCGTTGTGGTCCACAAGATATATATATATATATATATTGGTCTTGCGATTCTCGTGTTATCGCCATCCGCTGTCTCTTTCTTTCTACGCATATCAGACAGACA
>BOPP01000063.1:3144938-3191720 GCA_017312745.1 Gryllus bimaculatus
CGCAGCGGCCCAACACCCGCTCCGCTACTGCTCCCAGAGGGACGCGGCGCCGCCGCTGTAGCGGGAGCGCTGCCCGCGCCCAGGGACGCCGCCGGCCGCCGCGACGGCGCGTGCCCGAACGCAGTTTTAGCCCTCCCTTTAGATCGTCGGAACTCGCCCCCCATTGTTTAACTCACTAATATTATGTGGGACGCATCCCTTATCGAACTCCAACCTTGCGAGGTCGGTGAACGAAAGTCGAGAATGAGTGGCGGCAACGAACGAATTCTGTTTCGTAGTTTAGTTGAGAACGACGCGTTCTAATTATCTTTTTAATGACATAACATTAACCTTGACTTCAGAACATAATTTCCAACCAGAGGATTCAATCGGGCCAGCTCAAGGCCGAAGCCTCGTCAAGAACTTCCGACACGCGTAGTTAAGCGTCAATTGTGCCTTAAGTATTTGCCCCCCCCCCCCAGGAAATGAAGCGTACGACAGTCTCAATGATGTTTTATGTTAACAGCATAAGGGACAGCAGCTGCAAGGAAGGAAGAGACAGATACGCAGATAGTTATCTCGGAGAGAAGACATTGAATATCATTAAAATAAATCGGCCGAGAAATTAAAAACGTGTATCATATTTAAAAAAAGTTGAAGAATAACACCTAGGTAATCTTAGAATACCCACTTGCACTCGTATAATTACATATAATTCTAAGTGTGATTGTATTTTACCTGACGTTTTATACAATGTATGTTTCGAGATAATCAATCCACTTTAAAGCTCATAACTACGAAATCACGATATTCAGGAATCCTCACTCCAAAAAGTATCATTTGTTGCCGTTGTGTTGTTTCTTATAGCAATCCCTTGACTAATACACATAGTTTTACCGATAATCCAACCAAATATAATTTCGATACATTATATGTGATTATAATATTCATTGCTGTTTTATTAAGTGTTCTATGACATTTTTAAACGGGATATATTCGGAAGTTACCTGAACTGACATTATATTATGTTCATGTGTTGGCTGGGCAGTACACCTTACACTAGTTAGCGTGCATTAAGAATGAAAAGTAGAACGCGGATAGATGAGGGCGTGAAAGGAGATAGGAGCCAATGCCGCATTACCGATATTGTCCGAATGATTACGAAGACAGAAGGCGTTTTCTCCTGGAAGAGAAAATGGAGTATCTATGCACTGTTGAATACAAATGCTAACACGTTAGTATAGGATTAATGGCGCAAGAAAAGTAGATTAGCTTAAATGGCACACCGCTGCAATATTTTCTAGGATTGCTAGCGCAACCCATGAAATACAAAACAGTACATTCATTCTAGGACCTTGACTTTTGAGTAATCATGCAATAGTGATTGTTAAGTAGATCACCATTTATTAACCACTTAATCTTCGGCATATCTATATTACGAGAACCTAGTGTGTTTGTGGATCTTACTAGGTTCTGAAGACATGCGCACCGTTTTAAAAAAAATATTAATAATTTAATACTTGCAAAGGTATTCATGTAATTAATAAGTAACAAGAATTGATTACTCAACACCAGCCCTTTTCATTAGTACTTTACAAATTACATTTAAATTGGTTGAATATTATTTTCAATTTAAAATTTAAATCAACGGTGTTCCTAATCGTCGTCTTAGAAGTGAACCATCTGCAGATCTGAAGTTTAATCTCCGTGATCCAATCTGCCAAACACACGGATCACAGGTTGAGAATTCAAATTATTTGTCTGGAATTGTGGTTCAGTGATTTCCAATTTATTACGATAAAAGACGTCTTGCATGCCCCAATAATCTTGAAAAACCATTCATTTCTCTCTATCGAAATACGTGGTGCCGCCAGCGTTGGCAAGCCTTCCAGAATGACCCCATTACACTCATCACTAGAGATCGGAATAATTTGCTGAATGAAACGTCGAAATATGTACATTAATATGTAATGAAAACAGTAAAAATATGTAATAAATATGTAAAATCTGACAAAATATGTAATATTAAAATACACTAATTATAAATCACATTTTCATAATACGAAATTACATTAATAAACAATTGTCTAAACAAATTTAAAAAGAACATAAACGTTCTAAAAATCATTTAGAGAGTTCAAGTACATGCACACTTTGACCTATAAAAATTTCCCGTCAGTAGTAAAAGCTTCATCTATAGCTATCCAGAACAGTAATTTAGCAGCCAGGCTATAAGCAATAGAAGCCATCACATGTACAAACTGGCGCAATCTATGACCAACAATTACTGCATCTCATCGAATTGTTACACATCGGCGACAGCCCAAGTTCCTCAGAAATTCTGATTAATGATCCCGAAAAGCGGCGCCAGTGATACATTTCACACCCAAAGGTGAAAATTATCTCAGACGCCAATGCGCATTTCCCGCCATCGAAATAACTGAATCAGGCGCGCCGGACTTTTAGAATGAACGACCACGTCGTCACGTTGCGTACCTCGAGTAGACACCAAGCAGTAATAATTGTAGAAACAAATTCCTCTTCTCTTTTTTCTTTTCGAAAATACGTCTCTTAAAAAATTTGTAATAATAATAATAGTAGTAGTAGTAGTAGTAATAATGCGTAATAAATAAGACCTAACGTACATTAAATAATACGTAATAATGTTGAAACAAGTTCTTCCTTTTTTTCTTTTCGAAAATATAATTATTTCCTAAAACACATAGAATAAAATTAAAGAAAATTCATAGAATAAAAAAATATATTGTGAAAATTGCAAAATATGTAAAATACGTAATATAGTACTAAATATGTATAAATATGTAACTAAACAATTGGATATTGTGATAAGACGGCGATGATTCTACAAGATTATAAATTTGAGAACATGAAGAAGAAAAACAAAAAACCTGTAATTACATAAAAATCCGGTCTCTATTCATCACAGGGCTCGAGCGGCGGCACATACTATCACGCGCGTGGCGAGGAACGGGTCAAGAGATCGCGGAAGTCGACCCGCGCACCTCGGGCCGGAAGGGGGAAGATAATGCCAGCGGCGACGGAAGTTGGAACGGTTCGTCGGGTCACTTCTGGAGTGCACATTTCGATGATATCTTTTTATTAACGCAGCAGAGAATAAAATTTGAGTTAGCATAATGGATTAAGCAAAACACAATACACTCTTTCCTTTCCTCTATTTGCAAGAGATGAAAATTACAAGCAATATTCGCATGACCGTGAACACTTGCCGGGCAATTACAAATTCATTTCCCGGGCCCTGGAAACGAAAGAAACCACGACAACAGACTTTCCTTTTGCACACAATAGGCATCCCACCAATTGCCCACGTGCGTGATAACGTAATTACAGAAAGCGATCTAGTGTTTAAAAATGTCACTTCCGCACCCAGTCGCCGCGGCGCACCGACGGAAATTGCGCGTCAACCTGCATCAAATGGGGCAGCCCCCGGCGCGCCACACCACGCCACACCACGCCACGCCGCGGCGCGCCACGCACGATTAGCGGCCATCAGATGCCGCCGCCGCCCCTGCCGGACGTCCGGCACGGTGTAGGTCCCGCCCCCACCCCCACCCTCCACCACCGGAAGGCAAGTCCACGCGGCTGAGTGGGTGTCGATCGCCCGGGATAAGGCTGTGTACCACGCCCTAAACGTAATGAGCGAGGAAAAAGTTAAAAAGTTATTTACTGATTTCCGGAGCGCCAACATCCGAGGTCATTAGCCACGTAAATGTAGTGCTTGTTGTATGTCGGGAGGTGGCGGTGTTTCTCCCCCGCATGAACTTGGGATTCGGCGCCGAAATACACGTCAACTTGGTTTTCTCTCTCCTCAATTTCCAACAGCATCGAAGCTCCCGTCTGGTCTCCCAACATCTGTGGTATAGAGATAGTACTACAAGAAGGACTACTGCTTGGATACTGCTGGCGAAATAACTGCAGGGTATGTCCATCCACTTATTTCGTCAATGAGTTAGTTTTCAATTAGCTGCCTTATAAATAACTTCATCACTCTCGTCATCATCCTATATGACGTTCATTTGTTTCCATGTCTGTCAAACTGGTCCCTTCTTAAAGTATCCCTCTATACCGTAGTGTACTACGAGTGAGTGTGAGCAAGAGGAGAAGAAGGGATGCAGAGGAAGTATAGATCGCAGGTTGTCCGTGCCTCTTTTGTTAGGGTAGCTCTGGAATCCGCCTTATGTTGTTCGTGGAAACCACAAAAAGTACGCCAATTCGAAATTTCCACCAATCTCCCTAGATTGAATAACTTTGTACCTTTAACGTCGATCTCAAAGAGTAGAAATACCGTTCTGACACGAAAGGACATTATTTACATATCTTTCCAATTCTTTACCAATTGAATATGGGGTCTCGCAAGGCTCGATCGTAGGTCCTATACTCTTATTATGTTATACGAAAACATGAACTCGTCTATTAAAAACTGAAGAACAGTTGTTTGCCGATGACACGAATGGTCTTTGCAAAAGAAACAATAGAAACACTTGTAATGCCTCACACACAAGCTTCACCGTTATTCATTAGAAACGTTCTAATCCTGTTTCACTCTACTTCGCGAAGATTATGTGAATTTTAAACAAATGAGGAAAACCAGTTGTTTGCTCAGCGTGATCTTTCAAACGGAGCGTGAACATTTGAATAACATGCGTATCTAACGGAAAAGAATGTCGACAACTGTACATTTCTTATTAATTATGTCGCATGAAATATATTCACTTGACAGAAAGGTTAGAAAAGCATCGAAGCTCGAATATCAAAGTTACACATCACAATGCGGTACCATGTAGTTGTTCAGCGCCTGATACAAGAACAGTGGCTGGGGCCGCTGAAGCCAGCGGTAATTTCTAGAATCTGAAAGAGCTCTAATTGTATGCGGAAGAAAGACGTGAATGTAAGATGTTCTCGTACATGAGAAACGAGAAAAGACTGTAAAAAAATGTCTGTTTGTTCTAATTGCATTTTATCTCTTTAATAAGTTGAGTCTACTTATCAGGACGATTGTAGTGTTCCGCGTCTATCGACTAGTGTCTGCAACCCCACAATTGCACGTGCAGAGATCAGAGTTCGTTGCCTTATTGTGATAGTCGCAGTACTGAATGTGTATTTCCACGAAATGTTGAAATACAAATTTAAATGAAATAGAAATAAGGACTTTTACAATAAATATTTTTGTTTCTTTGACACAGATTCACAATGTCAAATATTCACCTTTTATTAATTTGAAGTTGTAGTCAAATTGACTAAACTGTTGCAAAATAAGACTGTTAAAACTACCCCAAAAGAAAATGATATTAATTGCAGTATTAAAATGTGTATTTGTCAATAAAATACTAACATTTTGATTTTATCTTCTAGCGCTTTCAGTCCTCGCTCTTTGTTCTCCCCGTGGCAACATCGTTATTAACTATAAAGTACCAATACCCATTAGGTTTATATTGGGATTTTATTTCCTTTTTAAATTTCCTAGTTAATCTAATATCCGGAAACGACGTTCTAAATTGTATACAGTCAGTGCTAATCATTCAATGTACACTAATACTTTGTTTTACTTCGCCACTCCCCCAAAAGTTTAATCTTAAATATACAAAATGCTAAAACTGGTTAGAGATATAACGAAATACCATGAAATTAGTAATACCAATAAATACCATGAAGAACTCTGTTCTACTGATGTAATAATTACAGATTATTGAAATTTCATATTGTTTATTTTATTCGTGATTTCACTGTCAGATCAAATCAGTTCGTGGCCTTTGAAAAATTCAACACAATATGAATCATAAAAGTCCGTTTAAAAAAAAATCAGAATTTGTGCAATTGTTCGCCCTTTTCATCCCTTCTATGAAAATTATTCTTAACATTATTTAGAGAGTATCCTCAAAGTATCAGTATTATGTGTCATGTGAACGGGAAAGAGGCGTTCCGTTAGAATTCGACAAAGGCAAAAGCAAGCAAAATGAAAACAGTGTCTCAACGTCGGACAGTGTCGCACGGTGTCTGGCATTCCCCTCCACCACACATACTAGCGTTTCCAAGTCATCTACGGATAATTTTAGAACTGTACATCTCGGCCAGAAACTACACAAACAACCCATACATAACAAAAGAATAGAAAGAATTTTGTGAGCAATACGAAGATTCCGAACGATTCCAAGAAGTCCAGTCCTCGAGAGCATCGATACGCCAATAGCCAGTCGACCTACGACCTCGCGCCGGCATGTGCTCCGACTCCGTGGATTCCCAGCTGCTGCTGCTGCTTCGGCGGCACGCGACACTGGCGCCGCACGTGTTTGCCCCCCGGCCTGCGTCGCCTCCCCTCCCCCTCCACCACCCCCCACCCTTCCTCTCCCACGCGCAGGCGCCGCCGCGTTGCGCCTCGCCCCGCCGCCTCGCGCTGGATGGCGGGAAGATCAAGGCCACGCAGTTTCGCTCCGCCGACGCCGCGCCGCGCTGGTTTACACATCTGCGCACCGCGCCGAAAGACGTGGCGGGCTCTTTCGGGCCAAAACACTGCGGAGTCCTTCGATGCCAACTGGCTTCACGCAGAGCGTGGTCTGGAACGGGATCCACGAGTCCTTACACGCATGACAATTGGGTGTGGGTTTACAGTGCGCCTCTAAAATCGAGAGATACTCGTAATTGAGTTACTGAAGTTCTCCCTTACTACTATTTTCCGATCGTGATTATATTGTTCAAGAAATGTTTATTTCAAGTATCTTTACTATCAAATTACGTACACTAAGAATATTTTACATTATTCCATTTTGGTCGGAAGTTCCAGTCCCTTTATTAATCGACCAATGTTGTCTAAGCTGTGGCTAGAAAATTTCGATATTTTGTGATGGCGTGTTTACGAAAACAGAAGGTGGCCTTTTCGATCCGGTCATTCAAATCGCATTACCCATTACGAAGACCCAACAATGTCTATTGCGTAATAATAAGTTACAAAGGTATATCGGACATTTTAGAAATGGTATGGTATCTCACTGAATCTTTTTCTATTTCGCGCACTCGTTTTGTGGAGTGGAATAGGATAACAAGCACGAAACTTCGCAACTCTTAACTACGCCTCAATTACCCTAGAGCAGACGTGTTAAGGTCACTTGCATGGTCACCAGCAAAGTAGACGTGTTATTAATTTCCCGCAAACGTTGAGCAAATGCTGAGATGGATCCTTGTTTTGCTTCTGGACGTAAATGTAGCTTCACTATGCACGTTGTTGAACTCTCCTTTTCCTTGTAGTGGAAGGAGTAGAGATAAGGGCGATTTACTATTTTGTTAGCAATGCAGAAAAAAATCTGCAGTTCGTTTACCGTTGCAAATAAGTTTTCTATAACTCGGGAACGAAAATGTCTACATTTTCAATTGTAGCTAATTTCGCGCTTTTAATGAAATATTTTTTTATTTATCTTTAACTTTTACTCATATTTCAACTGTTTAAAGATAAGATAATGGGAAGGGATTGTGGAATTCAAGAAAACGTGCGCAGATTATCTTCTCCCCCATACGTCACATACAATTTTGGACTAAATAAATGTAAACGGTAAGATTTTTCAAATTCGACCATTCACTAAAATACAATCTGGCCATTCCACAAATCATCTGGAAATGCGATCAAACAACAGGATGTTTTCATCGGTAATGAACTACAATCTATAAAAGAAGTCGTCTATGGATTTATCATTAGGAGGGTACTTCAAACAGAAACTGCACGTTAAAATATGTGCAAGTGTTTCCTTACGGCGGCTCTCCACATTCGGCATTTGCCAAGTTGCCAACGACAGCTCGCTCAATCCCGAGCAGCTGATGTTCTCGGCAAATGTTTGCTCCCTTTAATGTGTCCTAACGACCGGCAGGCGGTGGATAGGGCGAGCACCGAACGTTCGTCGCTCGGCAAATAGCATGCGACCCATCCACCCTACGTGGGATTCGGCGAGCGGTTCGGCCTAATTTCGAATGTGTGGACCCGCCTTTCGAAACATGAAGTGGCTGAATATTTCCCAGAATAGGACTAAATTTCAGTTTGTGGTTCTGTTGGTCAAATGATGTCATTTTACCTTTCATGTAACGTTTTACATGCCGCTCAAAACACGTCATAAATTCTTCATACACAGATTGATTAACTTTCAGAACCGCAACGAAGTCACGTCATAAATACGACCTTTGCTGTATTAAATTGGTAGAACAGTTACCATTGTCATGGGTACTACGCATTCGTGCTCATTTTTCCCACATTCTCGTGTTTAGTAAATTTCACCCTGCACCTAGCCTACACTGGCCGGTTCTTGTTTGTAAACTGATAGTCCGCGTGAGTTTATTTGCTTGATTACGGCGACCTCGAGTCCACGGCGTCGACACGACACGCCGCTGCAACGTGGCAGAACGGTGCGAAAACCACAACATCGTGAAGCCGCGTTTGGTTCAAAAGAGTAGAGTTATCCTGTGAAGTACGACCCAAAATTAATTTGAATCACTCAAAATAATTCTTAAGGAGAATAATCTCTTCCAGCAAAAGCCACTTCTTCTCTACATACCAAGAGAATGAACATGGCCAAATACCACACACATGTTGCGGACTTCCAAGACAGCACAATGCGGTACAACACGACATGCAAACACTGAAGGCTGTCGAAAAAATTAAGGTTCGAATTTTATTGAATGTAAGGAGAAACATTCAACGATTGTTTATAATTACTTCACTTACTGCATTTGTAACTTCAGGACGTTGTAAATACTAATAATGCCATTTTTCACAATAATTCTTATATCTAAATATGACAACCAACATTTAGATAGACGTAGTATACCCATTGTTACTGTAAACATTGTTTCTTCATTTACATTACCAGAAATATGTGTGTATGTTGTTTCCTTAATTAGAAAAATGAGTTCTCAGGTCGCAGCAAGGATATTCACTCAAACGAAAGAAATGAAGACTCCAACAATACTGGTTTCAACGTATTTAGGAGGTATGATCACAGCCTTATTACAGCACAAATTATTCAGTGTTAACATTGATAATAGGATTCATCCGAAAGTTTCATTTCTAATTTAGAGGTACTAATTGAGACTTATTTTTCATGTTGAGGCTTTCAGTGCGCAATAGTTAAATCAAACATTTATGTTCATTGCCAGAAAATATATATTTGATTTGACAGAAAATAGAAATTAAAACCTAAGGATCTCTCCAAAACGTTGAAAACGGCAGTTGTCAGCCAAACCTGTTTCCAAAACGTAGATACCTTAATGACGTTTGGGATGAATATATTTCACACGTGGAAATTCTAATCCAGGAATTCGACGGATGTTCAAGCAACTGAAAATCTCTTCTGTGGAGATGCACCATTTTTTTCATAAATCGAATATCTTTTAGCATTATCATTTCTCTTTGTTTAGTTTCATTGCTGTAGTCAGTGTAGATAAAAGTCACGATCGATGAATTTTTGGGCGATGAGGCATGTGATGGAAACAGCCCGTACAGCTACGTCTCCTGTCGAAGGAAATCCTAGTTGTCTAAAGTTACGGTATGATTCGCAGCTCGGTCACAAACAGTGCATAAAAAAACATCTTGCCAATGTGAAAAGAATTTCAAAGAAATGGAAGATGTGCTCCATCGCATCGCCATTCCACGCAATGCTCCAAGATTTTACTACCGCAATGAGAGGATTATTTTCAAGCCTTAGTTTAGACAAGTTGCTGCCAGTCTCGAGGCCAACCTGATTGTCTTTTCCCCCGAACAACGGCGCTTAAAATGCTGGATGAGCAAGCATAGTCCTTCAAACATTTCTGACATTTTGTCTCTTCGCCAAAGTCACTGAAGACACTCAAGAACCACCATTATTACAGCACTTCACGTAGCACACAATGACAATCAAATATCACGTTGCGAGTTGGATCGGAAAGAGACTCATCCTGATAGCGAATGAAAATTAATCAGCAGTAAACATCGTCAAATTCGACGGTACTAGAATGCAATATGACATACATCGATAGCTCATCATTAGATACTCTAATTACCCCATCCACTTACGTAACCAGATTCGGCACATTGATTTACCAGAAGTGCATTCGTTTATCTTGACAGACGTCATTAGTCCACGGCACATCCCATGCCACACTTACAAAACACACTTCACACCAGATACGATTACTCCTTTTCTTGCAAACAAAGCCATCTGCCAGCCCGCGTACAAAAGCAGGCAATCGTGCGACCAATCAGTTGCGGCGACGCACGACACACCCACTCTCCCGGCGCGTGCCGCGTGAGGTCAGGTGAAGCCTTGACAGGATAGCGAGTGGGCGGGGCCGCATCTGGCGACCACGTGACACGCGCGAAAGGCAGCTCATCTGCATGCCCGCGCGCGCGACCGACAGGTTAAGTCGCGGGCCGTTGACGACAGACGTCAGCTCGAAAAGCGGATTACGCGCGTGCTTTTTAAGAAGGCACGTGGTGTGGTGGGATTGAAGCGAATTAAAGGCAGTATTTACTAGGCTGTCCGGGTGACGCCGCGTCCATGGCGAAGGTGCCGACGTTTAGGCCGCCATTCTGCGACCTTCCTCAGAGCGTAATGCCATTACGCCCTGAGGAAGGTCGCGGAATGGCGACCGAAACGTCGGCACTTCGAATGGAGCGGCGTCACCGGACAGCCTAGGTGCTACTGAATCCCCGGGCGAAGCTAGCTCCTCACTGAAATTAAAGGCAGCTCCAGGAATTAAGCAATGGGAAGGAGTTTGGGCAATGGAATAAGCCGCAGAGACCGATGAATAATTTGAAATATTTTACCTCTTTTTTTTTCGAGCTACACCCTGATTACTTATAAACAAGAGATATTATTCGTGATATGTATAGTAGGTTTTGATTTTGAATTTCACGTATGAAAATTAAAACTCATATGCCTTTCAAGAATACACATTTTTTCCCAAAGTAGTAAACAAGCAGAATGAATTATATTGAGTACTGCGAACGATAAATAGTTCACTACTGAGCATGGCTTTTCTGGCCGTAAGTCTAGAGGCTCAAGGAATGTTTATGGCACATGGCAAGAGAAAAGTGGCTTAAACGATTATCTTCCAATTTTATGCAGATGGTACAGTAATAAAGTAAATTAGTAGCCAATCAGAGGTCAATCCAATGGGAATTTAATATAATTAAAGATGGGGGATATCTCGAAATAAATGACATTGTAGTCAGCGTGACATTCGAGCTGCCGTTTCCCATGAAAACAAGCAATTCTTAAAATTCTGTTTTGAAATTTCGCAAAACCTGCTAAACAATTTTCTTCCGATCATGTTACATATCCATTTGAGGGGATATGTGTATGACTCATGTTCGCTGGAGTGGTTGAAGACGCGGGAAGCGAATGAGGCTTCACTTTAAACATCATGAGTTTTTTTGGTATATCTTAAGGCTTAAAATCCAATCGCGTAAGAAGGATTATATAAGTAGAACTTGAACGTAAAAAAAATTGTAAGCAAACATAATTTTGCTCGCTTTCTCTGTACTTTCTGACATCAACTCGGAATAAAATTCCTTGAATTCGATTGATGTTGGCTTACTTCTCTTACATTTTTTGTGGCGCCTACAGTTTATACGTAAGCACAAATTCCAGTTTTACATTATTATGCTAACAATGACGAAGTACAGCATTGAAAAGCAATACTATTGAACACGCAACTAGCGACTAAAGGGTGGGAGCAACGCAGAAGGTAAAGAGGGAAATGCCCCTGGCGTAACTCGCGAAAAAATTACAGTCACTATTATTTTAGAAGTTAAGAGACATTAAGCAAAAATATTGTCGGGTAATAATTAAATCAAATAAAATATCGCAAGCCGGAAGTCAGTTAGGTTTCGTGGCTAACACATTACTCATCTGTAATCTGTATGATACGTATATATACGTGTATATATATATATTATATATATATATGTATATAGTATAGTATATAGTAATATATATATAGGTGAGTCACTGGATCGTGTGTGTGTGTGTGTGTCGTGTGGTCATGTATATATGTATACCGCCCCTCCACCCCCCACCCCCCAAGTCGTTTCTGGATCCACCTTCTGTTCACTACAATTTATGCCGGAAAGAGTTTCATTTGGTCAACGATAGTCGTGATTGAATTGCATGCGTCTCCGCCGTTTTTATTTTCCCGAAGCCCCCCTTCCCCCGCGCGTTTCACCCCCCTCACCACTGGGGCGTGCTGCGTGACCTTGGCGCGTGGGGTATTCCTGGCGCGGGCGACGTATCGCGTTTCTGGGTCGAGGCGGACGGGGACGCGGAGCTGCCAGGGGCTGCTGCTGCTGCTGCTGCTCTCGATCCACCTCGCCGGTTCAGTCACGTGCGGCGGATCAGTGTCGTCCCACGCAACACGAATCGAAACCGTAATACAGTTTAGTGTCAATAATTACAACGACAAACATACGGACCGTCGATAACCTGGATTGCGTTCTGAGGTGAAAAATAGTATGATGCGAGTCCTCTGTGCATCGCCTTACATATTTCAGTGTCGATATGACTTAATGATTTTATAAAAACTGTTGGTTGCAGCAAATTATACACTCGTAGGGATACAAATTAAACTATAATTTATGTTGTATTTTGCTGTGCATGTAGATCAACTGTACAAAGAATACGAGTCGTCACACAAAATTATACTTGCAGCACAGATTTTTTCTGTAATTAAAAACGTAAATATTGTACTGAATTAATGGTTTTATCCATCAGCTTCACTTCAGAACAATTAAACCGTATCCAGGGTCATATGTAAATTTTATAGACGTTTTATTCATTTTCCTTTTCGTAGAAACGAAGACTACATTTGGGTACCGTTTTCAAGGAAGTAATCACATTGGGATATAATTGATATTTTTCTCCTGCGGAAATATTTTTTAATAAAAAAGTGGTTTCTTATACTAAGTTAAACAGTATTGGTTTTCGACGGCTCATTTATTACCAAGGAAAGTACAATAAACTCTGTTACAGTAAGTTTCTTGAACTTTTTATAATATACGTAAATATTGAATTTCATAGATTTCATTTGCCTGATTTGTACATTACAAATAACCTCTGTAACAAAGACGAAAACAATTTCCTTTCACATTGAGTAACGGCTTTTACAAATACTCGCTTTTCTTTTTCCTAGAGTTAATCAATCTCGGTCAGCTACAGTGTCGCCAACGTGTCCCCATCGAAGTATGCCGGTTATGACGGGGTTATTTAAGATGGGACTACGGCCCCACGGTCCGCCAGTCCACAAGGAGGATGATGATGGAGTTAAGATTTTAATGATGATGATGATTATGCAATTCGTTTCAGAAAGGTGCCACCAAAACGCCAATGTTAAACACAAAGCAGTGTTCTACCACCATCCGGTATGGAACCTGCGACATCCGCATCACTGGACCCTCAAGCCGTACGGTGATGTCATTACGTTCCCCGCTATTGGTGTTGATCCTTCAACAAGTACTACCTATTATTTGTCTGCCAACTGCGAGACTCCGCCATGTGAATGGTCACGCGTGACCCAGAGCGTCTGCTGCCGCTTTGTCTTCTAATCAGAGGGGGCACGCAGTTGAAAGCTGATTTACTGCGGTTGCGAGTTAGCACCGAGTCCAATACAAAGTCCATTCATTATTCCAATAAACATTACGCGAAGAGCCATACATAGCGCCAAGAAAACTGCACCGCGTACTGAAGATGTGCTGAAAGTTCTTCACGATTTCGACGTGGGTATACAATCCTCGATTGTAATATGTTCACAATAAATCAATCCTGATCGATTGTCGTTCATCACATACTACAACATTGTTTAGTTTGTAAATAAATATAATCTGGTTATTAACGAGTGAAAGCTTTTAATTCTAATATTCAGAGAAAACGCTGAATGGCAAAATTATTAAAACATTAATACAAATTTAATTGTAATTAGCAAGTAGAAGCATTAATGAATGATCCATTTTCAAAAGAATCTTATTAATGGGCTCCTCGACACAATACACCTCAAACACTTCTCCTAATGTAGTCATACTTGCGCAAGCGCTCTGTTCCCTCATGCATGTCAGCGCAGCATGCTCCTTCAATGGAAAAACAAACTCGACACACCCCGACTGCCTACTACGACTAGAATATACTCACTTACTAAGAGATGACCCCGTGCATCGTAAATGCGTAGTTCATTCTGACTCAGCACTTCTTTCAATCGAAGTCCAATTGCTTCCAAGAATAAAAGCTGTACAAGACAGCATCCGGAAAATATGTATTGTTTTTAACATGAACGAACTTCCTGCATGTTTGTGAAGCCACATTTCACAATTTTTAAATAAACTTTTTGTTTTTTGAGAATATTCCCACAAGGATTCGAATATTTACAGACAAAATGAATTGACAAATACAAACTTCATTATTGCTTACATACTAGTTAAATAGAACCGATTTTATTATTTGAAAATAATTTTGGGTCTTTCACCTATTTCCCACGAAAAGGAATCGACTCTACCAGAAAATGAAATGGAGTTTTCTAAGGTAATTACTTTTAGGACTCAGTTGGCGCCTTACTACTCATGTCCAAGTTGGGCACAAGTTGGCTATCGGTTTTTACGATTAACATAAAACAATCCTGAGACACAGCAACGCATAATTTTCAACGCACTTTAAACCCAAATAATTCGCTCTAAAGGTATTGCGGGTATTCGCATTGGTTCTCCGATCTCGAAGGAATAAGATCTGTAATTATTTTATTTATCAATGGATCTTCTAAACCTATTGTCGAACAAAATTTCTAAACATAACGAAATTATCAGTGTATTCTCTCGTGATTTCGTGCTACGCACGTTAAGGTTATATAATTATACGAGTCAAATAAATGCAATGTTCACATTAAGAGCACGAGAACGTCTTCCATCAATGAAGAGAATTTCAATGTCTTTGTGAATTGAATGCAGAGCTTTAATGGATAAAATGCATGCACGTCAAAATGTCACAAGATGGGTTAACTAACGCAAACAGGAAGATACGTAGTTATTCTCATTATAGGATAAAGGACTGTTATAAAAAAGGAGAGTATTGGTTCGAGGGTTAAGAATCGTATAATAAAATTAATGAGCACTCCTATAGAAATACTACTTTGTATAGAACGCACTCAACACAAATATTATCCTGGTTTTCATGATTACGAGGGAAAATAATTTTAAAAAAAGACATCCTAAATAAGTTTGAAAATAATGGCATTTAAATTATTATTTTCCTATATAGTAGATTTCCAAAAAATAAAATTAAAGAGAACGATTTTGAGTGCAGAAAAATATTTACCCCATAAATAAAAAAATTTACGAAGAGACATAAGTTTTTTATTCTTTGTTTTTGTCATCCAACAATTCCTTCACATCTTCCTTCTTCGTTGTTGTTTTTTTTCTCTTCTGGATGTTTTTTCCGCCTTAAAATTCCGCATTTTTCTTCTTCTTTGATTCTGTCTGCTTACTCTTTTTTACCTTTAAAATATAGAAGAAGAAAGATCATCTCTGTTTAAACGTGTAATTTCATTTCCCCATTCTGTTTCGTCTGATTCTCCTAAGTTTTTAAAGTGTTCTTTCTCCTCGTTATTATTTTTCACCTTTTTTTCCGCCCTTCGTTCTTCAATGATCACCGCACTACAAACTAGAAGCAAGTCCCCCTCATTTTCGAGTTGAATGCTTGTTTCAGCTTCTGAAGCGGAATAGTCGCTCGGCCATCGGCCTCACGTGTCACGACACCCGAGCCGCGCACGAGCCACGTTTTCCTGGTTCATTTTCGTTTACACGTCGCCAGCCAAAACCGTCAATCCCCCTCCTACGAGGAGCGTCGTCCCTGGGGAGACGAGAAACGCACTGTCAGCGTGGCTGCGCTTCGAGCAAAGCGTTCCGTGCGTCGCGGCCATGGCGGGCGGCGTTTGCTTTACGTGTCGGCAGTAAGCAACGAGTCGGTTGCTTGGATTTTACTGCGTGAGCTTAAATTTGCGGGTGTAAACTTCGCGGCCTGCAGAGCGTAACTGCCTACCACAAGCGCAAGTGAAAACTAAATTCTGGCACGAGTTCTCCGCCGTGCTCAACTCCTAACTCATCGTATGCGGTCAGGAGGCTTCAGAGAGAAGTAGCAGCACGCCTCATGACCTGTAGAGTTCTACATCGTTGTACACCGATTTTCAATTTCTCGAATCTCAGCTATCTATTTTTGAAGTATACAGATATTTTTAATTTCACAACTACTGAAAGATTCTTGCCCGTTAAGCGTCCGCAGTAGCTTCGGCATTGTGTACGGACGATCGGAGAAAAATACGTTGAGATTGATCACCCTTCTGGCTCCCTATTTTATTCTTCTAATGTAACAGCTGAAAACAATACATGCTTTCTAAATGAACTTCGCAAAAAAGGTTTTTTAGAATAACTTAGGATTATAGAATAATACTTAAATTTTCCATCTAAACGAGCATATGAATTATTTAATAAACAATTATTTGAAATTCTGAAAATAAATAGTTAAAAAATATCGAAAACTAGACTCTGATTTAAAATATTTTCAAATGATGAGTTGTGACTACGTTTTTCAGGTATTCTGTAAACTACTAACAAAACATTCCGTGCAGACAAAAATTTTCCTAAACATTTTTTAGCAGAATGGGTTTTCAGATTTCTTTTTTTCTCTTGTCTAATTTCTCGGGTAGAGAAGTCACATGATTGTATTAACAATGACCTTTGGAATACTTAGTTGTTAACACTTTCAAGATAAAATTATCGAGCGCTTAATGAGAGTCCACTAACGTGATTGATATTTAATCATTTTCTTTCGATACCTCTGCCTCGCCTCATTCGATTGAGTAACTTTTAACAAACAGAAGACATTCTGACGAACAGCGACATGAATGGTAATCATTACCTCATTCTAAATTCAAAATACAATCAACATCACAAAAGTGAATAGATCCAGTAAATTTTGATTTGACGTCCCTACACGATCCCACAGCAAAAGCATTCCAAACAGACAACAACACATATTTATTTAAGTTGTTTACAGATCAACGTTTCACAGGAATACCTTTTTTCTACCTTGCTTGCCTCGGGCTGGGGTCTTGACACATTCTGATGCGTTGTTTCACAGCCACTTGTAGCTTTTTACATCTCGTAAACAACGCACTCTCGGCTAGATTAATGACCATGAGCATATCAAGCAATTTCTCTTCACTTTACGGACGGGGCAAGTGCGCTGGCGAGGGCGAGGGCGAGGGTTCAGTAAACTCGCGAATCAGAAAAGGCACCAAGTTTCGGTGCAGATTGCTCTTTACCTCCCACCCGTGCGGGATGAAAGCGCTAGCTCGTGAACGAGTGATTTTTTTCCCTCCACTCATGAAGGAAATCGGGAAATGGAAAGGTAAGATTATGCCTTTCTTTCTAAATTCTAGAGTACAATGCTTCTCTGGTCCAAATAATATTTTTTTAGGTATGACGAACTCGACGACTTTTAACGACCGCCAATCGGGCTGGCTGGCGGCACAGTGTGGAACTACTGGGAACACACCGCTGGGTTCCTGCCACTACAGCTAATTATTGCACTACGCGCGTCCGCTGCTCCCTGGAGTGCAGTATATAGAAAGTTCTTAGAAGCATATCGGAAAGTTTCGGCTTCATTATGCCGCGGTAACTCATAGGCTCATCTCAGTTTGTCTAATATAGGGTAAAGAGAAAGGGTGTTGAATGAAAGCTGGAGATGAGGTACATGGACCTATGAAAAGGCTTGAACACAGTATGAATATGAAGTCTTTTGTGGGATTCGAACCCACGCTCTCGGAGACTTCACTACTTAAGACGACGAGATGGGTATTGTCTTTTGCAGGTAAACTTTCTGAAAACGTTCCCGACCACATACGTTTACTGCGGACCCAACCAGCGAAATTACATCTACTTGTAGCGGGAGTATGGTATATGCTTCGCAGTGTAGCCTAAAAATTAGAGCTCATAAAAGCATCCGAATGGCTGAGCTAATCGAACTTTGGCGATCCATTATGATAAATAAATAATACCGTTTTAGAGTAGTCGGGGCTGTTTCATAAGTTTGTTGAAGCTGAGCGATAGTCTCTTTTGTTGAATAAGTAGCATCTATTAATTTTATAACTAGCAGTTGTCATGTCATGTTGCCTTTACTAGTATCTACTAGTTTAGATTGAGTATTGATCATCTTCATGATTTGAAATTAACAATAAAGTACGGATAAAATAAAGAATAATAGAACGATAAAAACAACAATATGTATATATATATATATATATATATATATATATATATATATATAAAGCAAAACGTGTTATATAATAGAAGTGATGCATGTCTCGTAGGTAACCAGAATGCCTTACACGTTATTAATCTATACATGAAATTACTTTATGTGGTTCTACTTTTGTGTTAATAATAAAAATATTATTATCAATATTAATATTAAAATTGTGATCCCTCAGAGAATCTCGTCCACCGACATTTTTTTAAACTTGGACTTTATGTGCAAAATGGCGTATTTCCTCTTTAGTAACACATGGAGTTCTCAGACCTCTCAGCGCTAGATAGGATTTGCTACGCACGAGATTAGTATGTCCATGAACTAGAATGCAGTATCTAATCGTGATTTTTCTGCTTCATTCAGGGTGGAGCATCCGTTTCAGAGGAAAAACTACGCCCATTTACCAACTTCAACGGAATGATAATGAAGATCTTCACAACCACATCTGTTATGATCTTGGCTGTTCCGCAGAGGCGTGCCAAGCACAAAACCGACACAACTGGAAACGACCGTAGTAACAATGTTAAAAGAGGTACGTGTACACATTTAACTTTCTTACGTATTTATTTCAATAATTTTATGAGTACTTTTCCAAATATACAAGAGCGTTTTGTATGATGAACGATCAAGTATTTCTTTAACCTGAATTACGTAACAAAAATCTCTCTATGGTCTCAATGTCAATTACCCTTTCGTATCCTGAAATTACAATGTAATTTGACTGTACAGTAATACCTAGTAACATTAAGCCGGATTTTAATACAAGTTTTTTTTTTCTTTTTTTTTTTGGATTCTGAGATACTCGCATCTGGAGAAAATGAACACACTTCGCTCGGTTCCATAAACTGCACCTCATTATATGAGATTGTCTACAGTGTACGAGTACGTAAATGCGTGATACATTAGAATTTTGAAATAATAAGCATGAGAAACTAATAGATTTGCTAGTTCTTTACGACACCAATTATGTTCATTAAAAAAATCAGTACGTAGGTACCGTCAAACTTAGTTACATAACGTAAAAAATTATCTTACTTTTTATCGCGTACACACATTTTTGTCACACCCTTCCCTCTTAGTCACAGTACTCCACATTTTATCGGTTACATCGAACCTACGCGATGCAACTCGTAGTACGTCCTCCTGTATATTTAGCCGCCGCAGAGTCGCACGCATTAAAAGGCCTTCGGAAAGTAAGAACGTGCACAATAGCTTCCGCTTGGCGGTGTCGGCGCGCTTTCGTGGACAATCGACGCTGAGCGACGCGACGTTTCGCGGCGTTGGCGCGACGCCCACATCCGGCAGCGACGCCGGCGCACTATGGCCCGGGTTGGGAAGACGGCGGACTAAAACACTCTTCCCTGAATTAACGACGGTCCCTAATAGCCCCGACCCAGACGATTCCTAATAGCCAATATCGCCTAGGGGTGATAAAATTTTTTTTTTATCGAATCTCCTGGTGGTGGCGCAGTCAACCGTTTGTCCTGTCATGACCTAATATGCTGTTTGTTGTGTACATAAAACCTATAATATAAACTATGTAACTATAAACTACATATTTACGAATGTAATTTGTGCGAAATTAATATAATTCATATTATAAAAACATTCAAAAATATCTGCGAGGTACGGTCGATAGAACGCGCACAGGGGTCTTGTTCTGGCCATTTGAAACGTGCAATACTGGAAATGTTTCTTTCCATTTGCTTGAATCTTAAATTGGAAGTTTTGAAAAACAACTTTGTTCTTCCTTCATTCAATTCATTCTATTTCTTCATTCAATTCATTCTATTTCTTCATTCAATTCATTCTATTTCTTGATTTGTATTTCTATTTATCTATCCGTCCACTGTGCGGCGTCGGCACCCGCTGCGTGGGGACGCCCGGACGTCGTCGCGGCGCGGTCGCGGGCGGGGGCGGCGGTCGCGGGGCGTCCCGTTCTCAGAGCCGGCGCGGCGTGGTGCGGTGCGGAGCTGCCAATAGAGGGCGGAAGCGGCCTTTGTGAGCCAATAGCCGGCGACGCGACGCGGCGCGGCGCGGCGCGGCAGACACGTGCTGCGCGTCATGTGAATCGCCGCCTGGCCACGTGCCACCTGCTGCCCAGCGGCGGGTGCAACGAGCTCAGCTTTTGCGGCAGCGAAAAACAGTTTGGTGGGTAGGCGACCCGCGGTGTATAGCGGTGTGACGTAGTGAAATATGAAATAAATTTCAATAACAAAATAAAAATAATATATTCAAAGATTATGTACAAGTTACAATGAATTGCTAATTTTAAAACACTCCGGCAACCTTTTCCTTTCGGAACACTGCTTTACCGCAGAAAATACAAGCCACGCGTGATGCGCGCCGTCGGACCTCTGTCCCGTGACAATTACCGTCACATGGCCTGACGCCAAAAGTTAACCCGGTCGTGGCGACCGTGTGCCTACAGCACGTGAGATTGTCTGGCCCTTACTCTCCGGACATCTCGCCCTCACTCCTACACCCTCCTTGTACATACACGTACAAGCTACCCGATGCAAACTGAATGAGAACGCGGGCGCAGATGGCGCCGCGTTAAATAGTTGAGGCTGACACCCCCACCACTGTTCCATAGATAGACTCGCACTGGCGCGAGGCTCGCAGGCCAGCCTTTGGTTTACGCCCACACACAGAATTCTCAGGTTGGCTGCCTGCTTCCGGTTGAGGCACGCTAGCTAGCATCCTCGGAGTTTACAGCCAACGGTATTTTTGTGGCTCTGCGGCTCTACATGAGTCAACCGCCAGAGCGCAAACTCCGGATGTTCAGGCTTAACCCCTTCCTCCCCCGCAGCGTACTTTCACCAACCTAACGGTTCTGGCCCTCGTGTTAACGACACCACAGCGGTGAGACCGTTCACGTTTCATCCCTGGTTTTGGAGTCAAATCCACGTGGAATTTGGGGACAAAGCGGGTTTGCAGCAGATTTTTCCCGGGGTTCTCCCGTTTCCTTTTGCGTCTCATTCAGCTCCGCCATTATTCATATGACATCTTCATAATCAACTATACGCCAAAATCATTCATTCAGGTACGGGCCCAAGGTTTAGGCATTTATAAATCTATAAGAAATAATATGAAGAAAAATTCCTGGCTGCATAGGGGCTGCCTTAACGTGTCGCCCTTCTTTCAACCAGTAAACAGGAACATAAACATGTCGAGAGACCAATTCATCGAACCAATAGAAGCATCAAGAAGGGAGAAATTATTTTCCAACCTTATAATGCAACATTTGACCCAGCATTTTAGAGTGTACGGTTGCAAAGTCCACAACTGAATGTTTGTAGTCCCTAAGGTCTTTAGGTCGTGTCTCTACAATGGCGTATTAAACATTTATAATCAAAGTATCTCAACCCATTTGCGAAAATTTTACAAAGGAAACAATTTTATTTGCATAAATATAATGAACTCCTGATTTCCCTTTAGCTAACACTTTGGGCAATTGGTACACGATATTTGGAAAAGACGCTCCCGAATCCACCTGAGAATCCTGCAAAAATGGTTGATCATCAAATTGCATTTCTCATTAACGTGATAATTTTATTACCTTTGTAGTATGTTTCCCATGTGTATTCGCATGTAAAATATGCCCTATGTAAATAACAGAGTCTAATGGAAAAGGGAGCCCAAAGGGATCCCCCCTCTTGTTTTAGGCGTATGATTTGACCCTTATGAATCCCCTTCAATTTCCGACAGATCGTCCTAACATAAAAATTACAAGAAGGTTAAATTGTGGAAAGCACTGGAATTTGCTGGTTCTGACAGTACAGAAGTTATGTGGACACAGCCATTTAACGGACGGCGGAGAATTCGCGCAGCCGGGTGCTCTAATTGGACCTTTCTACGGTTCCCTCCGAGAAAAGTCGGGCGCAGGACGCCAAATGACGAGCTACTTCTACCTTACCCATCCTGTTCCCACCTCCGTCCTTAGGCCCGGAAGAGGATATGACTCCAGATACGCAATATATCCACTTGTGATGCATAAGTCTCGGGAGAACTGCGGACACCACGCCAAAACAAGAAGTGGCTTCTGGGTCGGAGAAAAAAGAAGAAAACACCACTGCAAAAGGGCCGCATTGCATTTAAAAATGCCGGTCTTTATAAAATACTGATTAACTTACGTACTCTTACTTAGCATCTTCCTTGACCTAACCTATTAGTTTTAGAGCTCAATGTCAGTTCTGTCGCTATTTTCGGAAATTAATTTGGCGAGAACATTCCAAAGAAAATAATTATGAAGCAGCTTAACATGAAATTTCATTCCTTTCCATTAAACGAATCTCTTTGTAATCCCTTTTCGGAGATAATGGTTGTTCCTATCATACGGGTTTCTAGCGGGACCATTTATGGATTAATGAATAAACGCTTCGAATTATGGCAATTATAGTTCATGATCCTGTCAATGAATGTTTTAATTGAGCGGCACAACCAAAGTGGAACTTGCAAGATACAAATATTCTAGACGTTTGCCATTCGTTATTGCAATGACATGACCATCATGAATTGCACGTGACAACACATGAACCGGAAACCGGTCATTTTGATGTTTCCGGCGACCCTGGAGCCTTTTTTTTCCTGCGCTTTGAACAGCGCTCGTGAGGTCCTCTCCAAGCAGGGTTGTTTTTCTCCGACAAGCTCTTGTTATTCTTACTTACATTTTTAACAATAGCTACCGCCATTGTCTTGTTTTATCTTATCCTCCGCTGACGCTTACGAGGTACACTTGAACTAACATGTTATTACCACATCCTCCACTAATCTTTGTAAACAACAACGTGATGAGAGGAATTAACTGATACGTACGGCGCACTGGTAAACTTCTTACGAAGATTAGCAACATGAACCTTGCGGAGCATTATGTTCTTATTTTCCATTCACGAAATTAGACGGCTGAGTTTTCCATTTCGGGATGGCCTTGCATTTCCATCATTCTTTAAAGTGCTTAACTATATTTAGAGCAGAAAAGTACATATTTGATCTTGTCAGGAATTAAGAAGTAACGAGCAATCGAGACTACAATAACAGCACAATTCAAAACCCCACATGGTGTAGACTAGATCACAAAATTCAGAAAATTGTTACTAGTTAACATTGATTTTTTATATGATATTATGAATTAACAAATAAAATATTGTCAAGGAATTTTAGACGTAACTACACTAAAACCATCACCAACCACCGTAAATTATACAAATTATAAAATTATCATCTCGTGAATTTCAAAAATAGTAGAAGACATCCAAGAGAATTATATTTACTGAAACCATTTCAAACAACACTAGTTTCGAAACATTAATGAGGGAATATATATTATACACCTTTCTCACAGAAAACAGATATTCTGATTAGGTGACATCGCAATGAGATACCCACCCTCAATATTAAAATTACCAGAGAGCTGTCTGCTTCAATAAGGCTCATGCAGAATAAATCTTGAGCTATCTCAGTAGTTATCTTTCCAATAAAGACCGACACTGATATGGGTATTGATTTAAATTCTTATGACACAGTACGAGTTGTACAGAAAGTAGGAAAACAAACCAGTACAAACGAACAGCTGGCCGAGAACGCAATGAAATGAACGATGAATGAACGACATCGCCATACAAATTAATGCGTGTATCGTAAATGGAAGAAAGAAATGAAGAATGAAAAAGTTAACTGTATGAAAGAGGAAACGAAATCCAACAGACAGGTAAGCGCGTATTCAGGGTTACTTAATCATTTCAAGACTGATCACGGAAAGTTACACGCACCCATCTTAATATTCATAGCGGTAATAGTAATTTTATGTGCGCCCAGGTGGCCCACGTTCCAAGAAGCTTGTGTGTATATACTAATAAGTACTAAATTTGCCTTTAAGTACAAACTTAGAGGTCGTGAATTTTCCATTTTTCATCAATGCATATATACAATGAGACAATACGTCTAGAATATACGTATTTCAAAAGATGAAAGAACACGTGCTCCGTCACTCGAATGCTTTATGTATACTATCAGTTTGCCATACTAGAATTTACATAAAGCAGCAATCAAGTCTTCCGTGAAAAAATCAAATTTTCGAAAAATGAAAATAAAACATCGATGTTTTGTGAAAAACGCTAGAATTTTTCAAGAATTTGTTAATATAACGATTTAGATGAGAATAATTACATATTCGTTATTTTAAAACGAAGGAAATATTATTGTGAAACTTTATTAAACATTTCACATCTTCGGAAAGTGGTAGTTACATAAAAATAAATCTTACGAATGTCGCAAAATTTTAAACGCAATTCATTAACTTTCCCCACAACTAAATTCGAATTATAATGAAAAATTATCCTCTTTAAAAAACAAGGAAATGTTAATATAATATTAGTTATTTCACGCGTCGTGGCGAATTTCATTCCGAATTTATGGAGGTAATCCAATATGGATCTCGCGAAGAGCCTGCAAAACAGCCAGAGATTCCCACGGCCTTCTGAATATCCGGCGGCTGCGCTTCTGGAACTAGCAGCATCCGCTGCTCTCGCAGTCGCCACAGGGCGCGCGCACACACCATCGCCTTTACCACGGGGCCTTCCAGCAAATTTGAAACAAAGTTTGTGGGAAACACGGCTTCGGGGTGACCCATGGTGTAGTAGTAGTAGTAACAGCGCACCTAGCACCTCTGCATAGTAGGGTTCAAAGCATGCTCCATCCACGAGGAATTTGCGGTGAACGAAATGGGCCTCTGGTCTTCCGGAGTTTTTAGGGGTACCTTTATTTCCTATTACACTTACTCCAGGGTTGCTCCATAATTATTCAATATCGTCATCATCCCTCACCAAAGGTACACCCAGGATTTATCCGGGGGGGGCTACAAGTTTGGCGTCCAGTTAATTGGAAGTTTTCATAAAGAAATTTTCGTTCATGCTGATTATCAAATGTACTTTATTATTAACGTATTTATTTAATATTATAAGTTAATATTTATAAATAAAAAATGATTATATAGGGAAAGTAGTACAAGTTGCATTTTTAATGAGTATCGTTTACTTCTGGGAGGTGACGGGTGAAACAGCTTGAACCACCTCTTGGGTGCACAAATTATGTAGACAACATAACAAGAATACCAATAAACTGAAATAACAGAACCCCTAACTTTATAAAAGAGACCCGTAAAAGCAGATATTTTATAAATATCGACTTTTCGAATTTACCTACCTCTCTTTTTCTAAACACCCTACAGGCCAGGTTTCAAATGCCACATTCCTATTGACAAATGAAAGAACACACCGGATTTACTAAATTGTAAACGCCAAAGGGTGATTATGAATAACAGTCCATGAAGTGATTAATAACGAACATGGCCAAAAGAGAGAGAGGGAATTCTGAGGTTCTAGGTCAATAAAAACAGCGCGAACATATTTTAACATAAGTTCCAACGGGAAGGACGGTTAAGTTGAGATTTAATCAACCAAACATTAAATCTCAAGAAGATTGACAAGTTGAAGAGTCAATACAAAGTGGAATATCATTGGAACACAAAAGGTAAGACGTGTTTCATGGGTTGCTAAGCGGAATCCAAATTGTTTATTAAGGTTGCTGGGAGGATTTCACCTAGCAACATTGATACATCCACTTGAAGACGAGAGGAATACGGAAGATATCTGCTGTAAACACCTATAAATCACCTTCACAGGTATACCTTCGCTCTACACTAGATAGTGATCGTAAATACTGATATCCTGGCAGCCTCGCAACTGACGAACAAAACAAAGATGAAAGAAGATATGCAAGAGGATACCAACATAATACTCAAAACAAATCAACGCAGGGGAAAATGATTGAAAACGCTTCTGTGGAAAATATAAATCACTTTTTATAATAATAATAATTATTATTATTATTATTATTATTATTATTATTATTATTGCTGTTATTATTATTGATGATAATAATCGTAATGCAATGGAGTAATGACACTGAAAAACAAGAAACGAGAGAACGTGAAGTAAAACTGTCACGCATCTGCCATCAATTAACCCTCTGTCTCTCTCTACAAAACTATTCTGAAATATAATATAGAAAAACAAATTTGATTCACGGTATCAAAAGACAAAACACTCTGTAGCATATTATGCGTTGCAACATGGGTTATTCACTTACCACTATGGCCTAACTACTTTATCTATTGGGTTGGAAGGTAGTAAGTTGATATGGAAGAAGAAACAACTATTATTAAGTACTTTCACAGTAGTACACATATTTTTCTCAATTTTTACGTTCAATAAGGTATTCCTCTGTAACTTAACGCCAAAAAGACGAATATTCCTAAGTATTTATACGGTAACCAGTTTATGTATTTTTTATGCCCAACTGACACGACGTTTTTTGCGCAAAACAGGAAAAGCTGCCACACATTTTTACTCAAATAATCGAACATAATGTTAAACGTTATAATAATAAAATAAATATTGTCGGACTCTTAACCCACCAGGAGAGGTATCTGAGGGCATCAACTGATGCCATTCGAGTGTCTCTGACCGGGAAGTGATAGGTTCGAATTCCGACGGTGCGATGGCAGGATTTTCGACACTAGCTTGTCAGCTAGGATGAGTTCAGTCGCTTTCTGGAGAATTCCAGCAGTATTTTCTCTAATCGGTAGTTTCTCCAATCAACACCAGGCGAATGCCGGAGCAGTACTCTAACAAACGGGCCTTGGTCCGCACGCGATCTTTCCTTCATCTTCCTTGTCCAATCCTCACCACCTTACTTTCTCATACACTAACATGCACTACACTTGCCGGGAGACCGGTCGGCAGCTTAGAATTTGTCTCGGGGGCTGGGGCGGTGCCCTGCTAGTGGGAGATACCTAGTTGGAGAAAACCACGCCAGCCAACAGCCGGATCTCGTCCTCCCGCGGGGAAAGGTCAGCGCAACCTCCCAAGGTAAAACCTGCACTACACTTACGGGAATAATGATCTTCGCCGTTGGCGCGCCCGAAATCACAAACGATCGATCAATCGCCAATCGTAACCCGCCATTAAGAGTAATCCCAAGATGGTGTCGGCGTGCAGGGCCCCCGGCGTTGGAGCAGGGCGCGGGGCGACCTAGCAACACGCGCTTCCGGGGCGCGGGGGCTCGCCTGGCGTCGGGCCAAGCGGGGGGCTCGCTCGCCCAGGAGACACGGCGCGGCGCCCGCCCGCGGATTTCAAGGCCCGCGCGCCGCGCCGCCGCCGCCGCCGCCGCCGCCGCCTCGCTCGCCGTGAACTTGTTGGCGTAGGACGCCGATGCCGCCGCCGTCGTCGAGAAGTCGCCGAGCCGGTGATCGCGCCACCACGGATGACGTCAGCGTTGGTTCAGGTAAACAACCCACGCCCACAAAATTATGTTTATTTTGTTTTTTCCCTCCGTAATATATGATAAGCTCTTCCCCACAATATACCGAGTGGACTTCGAATGCATACTGTCATGTGTTAAAGTACCTACGTCGAACATCGTTTTGATTTAATATGTGTTTCACTTTTAAACATTAACGATGTTCAAAATTTAAGTTAATGAGGCAAGAAAGCAGCGGAAAACCGGAAAACAGTGAACAGAATTTCAAAGACTCAAAGTATCCACTCTCACTTCTCTCGAAAATTGAGAAATTTTATAACAATTCCGAAGTAATACTTCCATTTTTCCATAACTCAAAACAAGGTTCGACCGCCTTTCAAATTACAGTCCTTTTAATGGTTTATATGATGCATAAAATGCGAAGAGAGCAGATTTCCCCGCCCTCTTCTGATGAACGATTGAGGAGTTTTCGCGAACTCGCGCATGAGCAGTGGATGCTTCTGGAACGCCATATGCGACACTGAGCAAGCGCGCTTTTGCTAAATCTCCAGAATCATTCGTCCAAAGGGAAAAGCGTAAATCGGGGTCGAAGGGTATACCTGTAAACTCACGGCAGCCATCTTTAAAACTTGTAAATGCACGAGGTAATTTCCTTCGGCAATTTCTCGCCGTATCTTTAACCCAAATCTGTTTTCTCATTCTATTCCTTCCACCAATTTTCGTGATTGTCGGCGGCTAGACTTGCCATGTCATTGGTGCAGTAAAAGCCGAGACTACGCAGTTAACTCGTTAAGTGGCTGAAGAGACATTTACTAAACTAAGCGAGACTTGGAGGTGCAATCAACAACTAATTATTAGCCCCTAGCGCTTAGAAATTTAAAAACTATGTGTTCAGAAACTTAAAAACTAATACTGTTAAATAAAATATTATCGAAAGGAACACAATAAAAATGCCAATAAGACAATAATTTGTTGTAAAGAAAACTGGAAAAAAAGGAGAGTTTATGGTGACAATGATATATGAATTAAGTTTGCGGCTTGGAGACGTTCTAATCATCAGAGTTGAACTTCCTTTTAATAAGTTTCGGATAGTGCTTATAATGAAAGACGATGAAATTAGATTACGTGATGCGATGTTAGCGGTTCGCGATCCCCACCTCGTACCGGAAATTTGCGTGAGGCTTTTAGCATCGGTGAGTTCGCGGCGTTTGTCGGAATTCAATTCGTTTCCAACTGCTCTGATCAGTGCATTTCGTGGTTTCCCAGAACTCTTCCAGGGGAATGCCGGAGTAGCACCCTAGAATACGATCAACGGGTCGAGCCTACCCTCTACCCATTCCCCTTCCTCAGGACCTAGCGATCCACCATCATCTACTCTCGAATTGCCCATCCCCCACAGTTCTGAAAAAAATATCGGCTAGTGTCGCAGTTAATTAAAGGTAAAAGTGCTGTTGAGCCATTAGAAAATTGTATGAGCCACATACAGAATAATCGTTTCAAATTCCAAACATTCCAGTGAATAGCAAGAAAAAACAATGAACTATGAAATGAAATTCTACATAATGCTATAGTTGGTATTCATGATTTTAAGGAAAATAGAAAGAATATGCAGCTTTCGGTACTGAAAAGTTAGGTAACGCCAATTATTTTTTAACGTTTTTTTAAAATAACTTTCATAGTGGTATGCTTTCCTATGCCTGAAATTTAATTTAGAATGGCAAATTATTCCTCTTACTAATTGTGTTTTTCAATTTTGCGTTTTGAATAATGAGAGATGACGCGTTTTGAATGATGGGACAAAAATATTTAGCGGTTGGTGTTTCCTTACTATGTAGGGTATTAATAATCACTCATTGTTTTGCTTTAAAAACCGTCATTGAAAGATTATGTTGTATGAAAGATTGTGTTGACAAATTGATCAAATAACTTCGTAATGACTAATTAAGTAAATCATATTATGTTTCAGTTTCCAAGCGGATGTTCGCGCTCTCAATCCTTAATTATCAAATTTACCCATTGGAAACTTTCATTGACATCGCAAAATCAATCACGCTCCAGGATGAGATTTGTGAACAAAATACAGCGCAACAAGACCGCCAATGAGCGGTACATACAAAGCAACGTTATCAGCGATAACACAGAGGTTAGAGCAACTTTTACATTGCATATTGCCCCATAACCTTCAAGATTATCCCTTCATTGTATTAGAAAATCTGCAGTCATGCGAACCGTTCATTTTCATTCGTGCCTTGGGTACACCATAAACTGACGTAGGCCAGTAAAATTAGTAGCAAAGTGTCCAGTTCATTCTTGCACAACGTGACGTTATTAACGTGTGATTATTTAACGCCACCTTTCTGCACCTCCACCCTAGTTGCGTTCTGCAAGAGAAGCGTGATGCAGCAAAACATTCATACATCTCATCTTCCCATCTGAGCCAATGGGAGGGGAGGTGACTCAGCGTGTGCTTCACGGTACCTACAACACGACCATAAAAACGCCTTGTTATTAAAAGACTCGAGCCGGTCTTGTTTGTTTGGTGCGTTTGAAAACACGCAATCCTGTTCCAGATTTGTTGACAGTTGGGAAAATGCTGCTGCTGATTTCACCATTTAAGCGAAACAAATGCATTTATATCGCAATTACAAGTCTCTCATTTTCAAGCAAGTGCACAGAAACCTAGGAAAATCGAGTCTTATTAATTCTAAATTCTTAAATCCTTCATAACTTTACATTTTTCTTTCTCCCTGAACCTACGAGGTATCAAACATCGAATCTCGACTTGAAATATTCAATAATACAGAATTATCTACCCTGTCTCCAGATTTGAAATATAGAAATTCCACTGTTAAGTATTTTCTATTTTATTTCCTCGCATAACGAACCTTGTAGTGACAACAAACTTACCTTGATCATATCTTTAAAGTATTCCACAGTCGCAACCATCAGAGACAATTATTTGGATTAAAACATGATGCCATTCTACATTCACCAAAAGATGCATGTAACAATAATTTTTTGTAAGACTATCAATATATTTACTGACATTAACCCCATTATTTTATATAAATGTATCCTTCTCAAATATTTATTTAATATTGCTTAAAAAAAGTTGTAGCGTTAATTTGTAAAATCGTTGTCTTTAAATTTTTCAATTTCTGTAATGAATCTATAATGTAGTACAATACCTGTAATAGTCCCTAATAACCAAGTTGCTGATACACCTATAAAAAATTAATGAAAAACCTTGCCTTTAAAACAGAAGAAGTTATCCTCAAGTGTCGCGTAATTCAGTTCTTCATTCGTCACATCACGAGAGCTTTTAAGTCTATTTGCCCATCATTTTAACAACCAAATAAAATTTAGGAAATGATTCAAATGGCCGGTGTTTTGCCCTATTTATTAGAGCCACAAAACCTTTTGAGAACATTGTTCCTTATCACATGAGCAGAGTTCAGTTGCCGTCATCTTACTCTTCCACCGATGTATGAAGAGGAAAATATCGTTGCCGCAAATAAAACCATTATCTCCTGCCGATCCTTATTTTAAGACGTCGTGCTAAGAAACCTCAATCGACTGTTGCAGGCAATGGGCATTGTGCCACTGCTCTCATGCGAAAGTCGAAGCATTGTCATGGCAGACTGCTTCCGGTACACTTTCACCAACGCTGTGCAACAAGCATGTAATGAGGATGAACCGCAGGAAACTGCCAGTCGAAAAAAAATATCTTCCGTGATGGACAAGACAAGTTTCCAATTTCAGTAGAAGAACCGGATATGAACATTCGAACCAAAAATCAAATTACATAGTCCCGTACACAGCCTAAGACAAAAAGGGGTCAACTAAATTTTTAGGTCCCTCTGAGCCTCCTTTTCCTTTACATTTTTTATTTACATTTAGCATATTTTACTAGTAAGAAAATAAAACATACCACAAGGAAAATGAAATTATAATTTTAATGGTACAGTTAAGAATTACAATTGATGTTATGTTAAACGACATACAGATTTAAGGGATGATTTGGAGAACTACTATCCCAAACCTCAAATATCAAATACCCGAAGTGTCAACTTAAAAAAATGAGAAAATCAAGAATTTTTCAAATTCAGAGAAATAAAATTTTCATTACGTAGGACTGCAAGGCCTCTTTCAAAATGTCAGTCGTCATTGGCCCCCTGAAAATTACGTATGCAAATTACGTTCACTTAATACGCATATGATCAATTTCATTTTCCTTCTTATTGAGAACTATTATCGAAGTAGAAATGTTAAACTATCAAGCATAAGTGGCGATTTCTCATTCCTCTCACTAACGCGTAATAGCAAAATTGAGCAAAAAATTGTACTCTGACATATGATTCTAGAGTTCACACACTGTTCCTTTGGACTAAAAAAATTAAAACCGCTTTTTGACTATGAAATTCAATAAGATATTGCTTCTCAAATAAGTAGACCTGAGTAATTATTACGATTCGTACGTACATTCGTACGATTACCGAAACGAATAAGCCAGCAGAGTGATAAGTAGTACTCCATATGTCACAACGAGGCATCTGAAATTCAAGACTTCGATTAGAATCTGCCCCTGTGGTCAAATACGAACCTAGAGTCCACAACATAACAATATTACAACCGTAGTAAATGACTATGCGAGCTGTTATATAAATGCAGTCTGTTAACAACCACGCACGCATCGATACGGATTCCTTGCAGGGATTGTTCTGGGTCACAGGAAAGGTATTGAGCGCATCGAGCGATGAGCTACCACCACGTGCTCTGTCATCAAAACAGCTGCATTACCGCAAGCGCACGCGTGTAGAGAATGAAAGTAATAACTCGTGATCGTCATGTTATCAAACTTGCGATCGTTGTAAATCTGCCAAAATATCAACGAGACTTCAGCCAACGTTTGTCTGCGACAAAATATAAAATGTCTGTTTTTTATATATTATCCACCAGTAAATCGGAATACAAAATATATTAATCTAGTGTAATTTTTTTATAAAAACCCGTCGAAAATTTCTCATTGTACGAAGGCAAGCTACTCACGATATTTGTCACGAATTATTATCTATAGGTGCACAATTATCCGTACCTTTCGTTTCCTCTCCAGACACGACACACTTTGGTTCGTCTCCTGCCACGTTACTTTTCGGTTCGTCTCCAGCCAAATTCCTTTTCGGTTCTTCTTCTCCTCCCACCGCACCTTCCCGTTCTTCTCCTTCCATGTCGCCGCAGCCTTCCGGCGATCTCCCATGCAGCTCCCAGGCTCTTCCCGAGTCGTTGCACCGTCGTCTAGCGGCGCCCGAGAACGGAGGCACTTCGGACGACTGTAGTTAGCGCCGCGCCGCGCCGCGTTCCTCAATACGCGACAGGCCGAGTGGCGGTGGCGGCGGTGGGTTCGAAGAACGCCATCGACCCGCGAGGGGGCGTGGGAGGCGGCGGAGGGGCAGCGCGGGCAGAGGGGCTGAGCGATGTGGGTGGGGGTGGGGGTGCAGGAAGGGTTGTGAAGGAACGAACGGCGCAGGTGGAGTGGCGGTGGGGGTGGGAGGGGGCTGGAAAGCGGAGCAGGTGCGGAAAAAAAGCATGGCACGCGACAGAAAGATTGACACTGTGTGGGAGGGGTTAAGTGAGTTGGACATGGCAGGAGGTGAAGTTACTAATGGTCATTTATATTACTATTCACCGATTGGTACTTTCTGTATTTTATACAAGTTTCTTTGAGGATGAGTGATCTATCAATAGCACCCATTAGCGTGACAGAAGAAAAAAACGCAGAGAACCGACTAAATAAGGTATTTAATACTTCAGACAGAAATTTGTCGATTATCACGAAAACATTCAACTTGAGACGATGATGGGATAAGTTCAAAAAAAATTAAGATACTGCGATGTAAAAAAGACAGCCACAAACACTCAAAGTACTTGATCAAGTTCTTAAAATACTTGATACTTTCAATTTTTTTCGTTTACTCGTCGCCTACTTTATACATTTTTAATACAAATTGTTTTAACTTCGTACCATTCAAACATCCTCTACCTCGAAATATTTCTTGAACCCTTTAAGATTTGTGCTAGGCTGAAATTGTTAATAAAATATATTTCTTAGAAGTATTGAGTACGTTTACATATGTTTTGTACTTCTTTTTTCCATTTTCAGATCGAGGGCAAGAGCCGAGGCCGGCAGTACCCTTACTACACTTATGTTACCATTCAGATCAAAATTTGTTTCATAGCAATAATAAATATGCAGTAACTACAACCTGCAAATAGATTTCTCGGTAAAACAATATTTCCGTGTCATGTACAATATACACGTGCACAATACCTATTTATGTTCTGTAAGTTTACACGACAATTTGTTGCATGAGCACCATAACCCTATAGAGATAAAGACTTCGGTGACAAGCAAATTCCACCACACTGTGTAACCGCAATGTGTCTTACAAAAAATATATTTCTCTTATACCCTAATTACTTAAGGATTTACATCCTTAACTCCCTCCTTCACTTACATTCTTCACTCCCCTCCTACAGACCGTTTGTTGTGACTGCGGAGGTCTCCTAGACCATGGTCCCACTCCTCCACTCCCCCGCCGATGCAACCCCAGGAGTGGTCAATGGGGCGGGGCGCCACGAGCGGCCGGGCCACGCGCAGGGGCCGCCTCCATCCCTCCCCTTCCCCCCGGCTTCCCCCTCCCCTGTCCACCCTCTCCCGCAAGGTAGGGGCTTCGTCGCGGACTTGCGAGCTCCACACCAGGGATGCGACATGGTCGTCTATGTTTTCGAAACCTCGATGTTTTTATAAAATAATGGATGTATCTCCGTTATTTTGGAGCGGTTGTTTTTTAACATGTTGTGTGTTCGATGTTTTTACGTAGTTGATGTTTTTTAACTGAAAAAAGATTCAACATAACGAAATTTTATAATACTTTTCAGATTTCCATAAATTGAATATTCTTAGGACCAAAGTGATCAACAAGAAAAATAAATACAATCGAGATTTCGTCAATAAATAAGCCTTTTTTTTAAATTATTGAATCAGATAATCCAAGCTTATCTTGATAATTTTTTGAATTTACTTTTGTCACATTCAACCCCAGATGTTATTCAACCCCAACTCAATTAAAAAATTAATAAATGAGAACACTTTCAAATTGAATCCCCCTCACGTAAACTTCAATAGTTACTTTTCCAGTTTTAAAACATCGATGTTGAATACCATCGATTCTTTTGGATCGACGTTTTATTAACATCTATGCTTTGAGCATCGTTGTTTAGAAACTTCGATATTTTGCTGTCGCATCCCTCCTTCAAATGCCGCGCCGGTCAACGCTCGCGCCGCTCGAACACCAGACGACGCCACATTTTTGCGATTTCCTCACCAAGTGACTTTCTCCCCCGGCGGTATCGCTCTGTGGGGGAGTGCTGAGTGGAGTACTGTGCGGGTCCCACGCAGTCCGGTCAATTACGCGAAACGTACGGAAGCTAACGGTTTTCGCACGATTCTCGTTCGCTCGTTTCCTCTATTTCACATTCCGCCGGCGACCATTTCCGCCATCTTTATTACACTGGCGCAATCGTATTATAGAACGCTGATACTTCTGTGTGCGTGTGTGAGTGTAGTGTAGTGTGGGTGTGAGTGTAGTGTAGTGTGGGTGTGAGTGTAGTGTAGTGTGGGTGTGAGTGTAGTGTGGGTGTGAGTGTAGTGTGGGTGTGAGTGTAGTGTGGGTGTAAGTGTAGTGTGTGTGTGTGGGTGTAGTGTGTGTGTGTGGGTGTAGTGTGTGTGTGTGGGTGTAGTGTGTGTGGGTGTAGTGTGTGTGGGTGTAGTGTGTACTGTCCAGTCTACGATGTGTTCTTATAAATATTTTTTCCCTTTTACTTGTGTATTGCATTTACAATACTTTTTAATTGTTGGTTTTATCGTTATTTGCATCGTTTTCAATTGAGATAAGAATGACTTCCATAAAATGTGTATTTGGGAATGTGGCATAGTGATGTGCAGCTGAAAACCCATTAGGCTCCGCGGGTGCATGATCATAACTATTATTTTAATGAATCATAATAATGCTGTGCGAGTGCAGTCACGGCGAATTATCATCATAGTCAAATCCTCAAAAAAATGTATCTTCATAATGCGACTGATTTTTTAAATGACGATGTCACATTAAGAGCCAATTCATTCCTACCAGGAGAATGCGCTTATTTTGAGAAATTACTGCATTCTTCCAAAGACAAAATACATAAATCTATTTTTGTGAATTGCGGTGAAATAAGGAGAATTCGTTAGGGTAAAGCTGAAAATTTATCTTTTCAAACACAATGCGTAACGTAACGGAACTAACACGTTTCGTATAAGGAAATATATTAATATTACAATTGCTTCTAAAATAGTACCTCACCATGAATTCGAGGTCTGGAGTAAAACAAACAAATTTGGTCAAAAACAAGCCATCTGTGAATGTTCATATTTTCTCTAAAGATGACCGTGATCTCGCAGATCGTTTGGCAAAGTAGTTAAGTGATGCAGACAGGGAACTTGTTTGCATAATTTGTGTAATAAAGATTTTTTCTTTTCCTGAGGCTACTCTGTATAAGGTAGGTGAAAATTGCAGGGAATAGAAATCAAGGTTTCGGCAGTCCATTAAAGAGGCTGACTCTCAAACAGGTTTTCATTCTTGTTCTAACGGAAACAAGGTATCAAAGTGTGCATTGTATGTCAGAGTATGTGACACATCGTCTGTACACGTGCCACTTTACAAGCTAAAAACAACTGACGATATTATTAAGCATCTATCAAGAGGTAGAGTAGTCGAAAAATACCAAGACAAAAATTATTAAATTATTCAAATTTCTTGATATCTTCAATTTTCCTCGTTTACCTTTCGTCTGCCTTATACATTTGTAATGTAGATACTTTCGTCTCGTATCATTCAAATATTCGATAATCGAAATATTTTATGAAACCTTCATAGGAATAATTTGTTTTTCGTGGAGAAATACCATTACATCGGCGATTGAATATATTTTTTGTATATATTCACTTTATTTCTCGGCTTTATATACATATTCACAATTTCTTCACATTTTACCAGAGATGTTGTCCTCACGGCCTCATTTGCTGTTAGAGAAAAGGGGTAAGCAATGCAAGAACGGGGAGCGAGAATTAATATCCTGCATCAGGTTGTTCCGTAAGAGACTTGACTGTATAAGTACACGAGCGCACACTCACAATTCAATCTTACCCACAATCATTAATTGAATTTCGACTAAACATGTACACGCTTATTGTGGGGCTGAATTTTCACGACGGGTATCTCCATAGGGTCTCCATGGAGCATGGTCCAAAATGGCATGGTATTCAGTTCTGAACGCCATGCCGTTTTGCCTGCATGGCAAGCGGTGCTCAAAATGAGCAACGACCGAACGCTAATGGGGAGCAACCTTGGCCCAGTCTGGTGGGTGGGGCGACGGAGACGGCGGCTGCCCCAGTGGCACGTGTAAGACCAGCGAGCGCCCGTCACACACTGCGTCAGCAGCTAACAAAAGCGCGAAACCGTACACAAGCACACGCGTTGCTTGCGAACTCTCCGCGATTCGGTGCGACCTCAAAAAGGTTCCACGAGCTGACTGACACTTTAACCACACATTAAGCTTAGCTACGTAGCAAATTAACAACTCGATAGTTTAACGTACGAGTATGACTTGTTAAAATATATTTCCAAAACGTTCGGGTGATAATTACGCCTTCCTTCACCCTTTGCGAATCAAAATACTGTGATAAGTCGAAATGACCAAGATGGAAATCGAAAAGAACAGATGGTTTATCCATTTTTGCTGCAATTATATTTAGCCGTTTTGACGATACGTAATACTGAAATGAAAGGTTTACCTCTAGCTCGTCCACTACCACATCGAGTTCATTCTGAGAAATTAGACGGTAAATGGTCCTATCTGACACATCGCATTCTCATTGGTCAGCATTGTTATCAACACCACACTATTCACACAAAATGTAAAACTTGTTCCTGGAAGTAAGATTAGATTTGTCTCAATTTTATCGAAACTGTACCATAGGACTATTCTGAGCAGAGTCATTTAAACAATCGTTAAATTAGCCATAAAAATCAAAGAATTCACGAGAATACATCAAAGACCCCGCCATATTATTTTCGTAGAGTCAAGCCCTATAATATTTTCGTACAGTCAAGCAGCTTATGGATCTTAACGAATAGGTTGCTTCGCAACTGCAGGCTGCATACGCGTTCCCTTTCTTCCCAAGGCCTCTGGGATGCGGGCTTTCATAATGACAGAGCACCCTACTCTCCATGGATCGCGTTGGGAAGGTCAGGGCCTGTAACTACACGCCACTCCTTTCTCGCATTGAGTTTGCTTCTCCCCTCACTTGCAGTCTTCTCTCATTTGCGTTCTCGCTCGTTTTAGCGGAAAACTTTCCATCGCAACGTTTGCAAGTCAGTCGTCAAGACGACCGCCAGGCGGTAAAAAAGTAGTTAAGTCGAGATAGCTAAAACAACAACGATTAAGAGAAAATGTAGTATGTTTTTTTTAATCATACTCGAGCTGACATGTCAGTTGATCAATCAGTTTCGCCACCACTCTCTAGAACCATTTCAAGCAATTGATTCGACAAATGTTTATGGTTTATCCGAGTTATTTCATATTAAGTTTCCTGATAAGCTTAAATGAAATGCCGACCTTGTGAAATGGCATTTACGAGATGATACAGTACTTCAAATGGCATGAACTTTAAATGAAGTCTTCAATGTTTTTTAAGGAAATTTGATATATACTTCCTCTTATCACACTCAGTCGAACTCAGTCGAAATTGTTTAGAAAAGTGATTGATAAGTTTTCTCAAAGTGTCTGTAATCGAACCACAAGAAATATACAATACGTAGACGGCTACTGAGCTTAATTTGGAAGTATAAAACATCAATAGCATCAATAACAACTACGAGAAACAGGAATGAACATCACAGACTTGCGTAGGCTAGTATGCAAACTAGGACGTGTTTGCGCGTGGAACCATCTCGTACGTTTGCAGTAACGTATTCGCGACATCCACCGGGAGGGAAAAAACAACCCGTTTAGGGCCCAACGCGAGAAGCAAAAATACCGCAGCGGCTGACGTCGGTCAGTGTTTACCACGAGAACGAGCGACCGACCGAGCGTCTTCGACGTCCCCGGTTCGCAAGCACCGGCCACCGCCTGGCAACAGGTTGCTTCCATGCGACGCCATGGCGACAGGGGGCGGGGCGGCCCATCCCATCCGGCCTTCCGCAGCCTTCTGGAGGCGGCTGCGAAAACAACCGATGGCCGGCGCCCACCGCGTGGTCACGCCGATCACGTGATCCGCCGCCGGTGGCGATCGGGGCGAGTCGCCAATACGTGTTGCTAGGACGATATTTTCACATATGAACGCGATAGAGGGACGGAGGCCAGGGAGACGCGGACCAGGGAGCCTGAGAGAGGCTTCTAGTTTGGAAGACGTTCAGCCGAAGATCTGAATATTGTCAACTAGTTCTCGAGGCACATCTCGAATTTCTCTGAATAAATTCTTGCACAACTGAGGAGTTTGGGTGTAAGTAATACTACTCCTACCGAATGCTTGAACAAAATGGAAAAAAGAACCCTTTACTTAGGTGGATCGTTTTGTGTGTATTCCAAGGAATTAAAAGAATGGTGAACATTTGGCAGTGATAATTTGTTCGTATTTAATGGCTCTGCCCACGATTAGTGTAAAACTGCAGTTGGATATCCCATTTCCCTGCGAAAAGTATAACGGCAGTTATTTTTATTAACACCACAACACTAGAATTTGTCCTTAGATTCCTTATCCACTTCCCATCCTACTATTCTGTTGTTGTTTTTCGTCTTTTGATACTAGCTGCGGTAACAGCCGTGACCTTTACAACCAGAATATGGAACCTCCGCGCCTATCACTTGGTCGATTTGCTATGTTTGAATCTTGAGGCAAGCTTCAGTCACTACGACACACATTCTCCCTTATCGCTCTTTGCTGGTCGATAAACGGGCGGATTTTAGCGAGCAGACGGTTCATCCACCCACGAGAGTTCGGTGATCAAGTGAATTTGACGGTTTTAATAAGTTCGGGAAATCCACTTGACTAGTCGGCCATGCAGACATTTATAGCGTGCATGACGTAAAATAAAATCTGTATACAATTTTCAATCCGTATACGTGTTTCATCCGCCACTGAAAGATCCGAAAACAGGTACGACCGAAACCAAATTATTATTATTATTATTATTATTATTATTATTATTATTATTATTAAATATAATAATTACATATATACTTGAAACAATTTTAAAGAATTAATGTCCTACCCCTATCCTGCTATCACGGACTTATTAATATAAAATAATAAAAATAACAATCATAATATAAAATGTGAACATACATTAAAAATATAAACTTATACTAAATAATGTGAACATATTCTAAAAATAAACAATTACAAATAATTTCATCTTCTTTGAAAATGTTTGACATTCTGCCGGAAAGTATTCCATGAATTTTGATCCAATTTTGTACTGCTATATTTACACATGAACATTTAACTAATGTTCCTTTTCCTTTGCGGAATGTTCTACCCATTTATCTTATTGGTTTGAAGTCTTAAAAATAATATAAAAAACAATAACAGATAAAGTAAAAAAAACTTATTAAACTGAAATTTAGATATAGAAACCAGTTCAAAGTTGTCAAACCTACTATTTCTTAGATACGTCAATGTCCCCACTGATATGCTGTTACGACGCAAACATGATAATAGAAACACAGCACAAAAGGCACAGAAACAACCGAGGACGAACCGAAAGGTAAGAAACGAATTACTACAAGATGGAGAACAACTGATGGAAGTGATAGCTTGTAAACAAAAGCCGACCGACATTTGCAAAAACAATTGCACTACTTTGTTTACTTAAAGATCACTTTCATATGTGATCAAGAACGGGGATTTTTTTATAATATTTTATTTAGCAATTTGTTTACGAATAAACATTTGCCAAAATTACATACAATTTTAATAAAATGAGAGGAGTAAAGTCCATTGACCGTACTTCTAATATTACATTTTTTCAGATTAACAACTATTTATACTCTAGTCTATGTCAGGTCTAAAGTATGATATCGTTTAAGTCGTCTGGTGGTGTCACTATTGTCTAGTAAGTTAATGGCAAGAATATTTTGATGGTTATGTAGTCGTTTTAAATATTTTGCGCTGATTCGAACGCGAATGTGAGAACGAAATGTTTCGCTTAAATGTCTAATAGAGACATGAACGAAAAAGCCAGGCCAACACAATCAGCTCCTATTCCCGTGCAAACTCATGAGAGCCAAGTTAAGCATAAAAGTTACGTCGTATTTTAAAATGTAATTTAAAGACTTACGTTTTAAAATTGCAATTTATTAATAAGACGACTAAATTGTCACTGATACACTCTCCTTCCACTGTGCATATACAGGAACACAAAAAATCTTCGGATATCTTCGAACTATTATAATACGTCACTAGGTAGAGTTGCCGAACTTGCATCCAATCATACAATAAAATCTTATTTAAAATACTTTGTATGAAATAAAATTTACTTATAGTCGAACAAAAGGATAATGACGCGGCGACTAAAATCTGACTACGATGACGCATAGGTCACAATCACTGAATTCTAGTGTCAGTTCAGGGCAGATGATTCTGAGGTTATCAACCAGTGGAATTTCCCAAACTATCTCTGGATAGTGGTTTTGTGATACAAGGTTTACGAAAATAAAACCTGTAATACAATGTTTTAATTTCGTAAAATTCACTAGGGGTTGATCCAGAGGTATTTCTGAAGGGAGCGAACTTCAATTCGGACCTTATCCTACAAACCCAAAAGCATCATTGAAATATTTTTATTGTTTTCGTGGACTAAAGAAATTAGTTTACTCAAGTATACATAATAAACTGAAATGGGCCTCAATTGGATGGGATGTGATCAAAATGTGGTAATCGTTTGGAATAAGTTGTGTAAAATTACAATACAAAAATGGGCCAGATGGGCTCCCCCTTCCACGCCGTCCTTGAATTCGCCGCCATCAAGTTCCGTAGTGCATACACTCTTTTCCAAGCAATCAAAACCGCAACCTTGCAGCTAAAACATCAAACACGTGAAACATTCTTCTCTAACAACGCACGTACTTCCTCGATCCGCAAGGCCAAAATTCCACGTCCAACAAAAACTTTTGACATTTAATTACCTAGGCGCATGTCCCAAACCCCCAATCGAGATAAGTCGACACGCCCGATCAAACGACCCCGTTATTACTACCTACGTCAACGTAATCTCGTAGCGGGTCACCAGCACCATAACACCGTCGCCGGGTAAAAAAAAAAAAATCAACTTTCGAAGCCCGCTCGAGAGATAGGCCTCCAGGTGTGAGGAGATAAGGGCCACGTAGGCTTCGCCGGCAGCTGCGCGTCCTCCAGAGCTAATGCTGGCAGAAGCGGCCGCGCGCCCGCGCGGAAAACGAGCCCACTAGTGGAAGCATGTTCGCGGTGATAAGGCCTCCATGGAAATAAGCCGCCATCGCCGAGCTGCCCTCAGCGCTCGCAAGGTCGTGAACTTGCAACCGCCCGCGTTGTGAACGCGCACGCCCGTAATCGCAGATTGCAAGTGATTCTCCGCAAAACTGCGACGATAGTGGCCAGATGAAGACCGTTTATTGATGGTTTCAAAGAGGGCGTGTTTTTTGAAGAAATGTTTGTGAAGAAACCATTGTCAGTTAGCTAAAACTTTCGAGAAAAAAAATACGAATTGCACGTCGGATGGTTGTACTGAAAGTTCTCCCGTACAGCTTCTTGAGGGGTGAAGCGATATTCTGGAGGAAGAATAATAATTGGATGCCTTATTGGATGTTTCTAAATTATGTTGTTCTTTTAAAGACGCCACGGATATCGTAGTAAAGGACAACTAATACGAAAATTACGAAGAGGCAAAATATACCAACTCTTCTAGGAAAAAAAACAATAAATTTTGCATAACATCAATTTCGTTTGGTGTATTCCCGTTTGCAAATTCCTTCCGAACAGCACATATTCGAAGTAGGAAATACATGCATTATATAAAAATGCGTCAGATGTACTGATGTTCGATTTTAAACATTCTAATTCAACTGCGAATGATGCGGATCTTCTTAGTAAGCCAAGACAATCCAAAAGGCAGACCTCTTAAGTTACAAATGAGAAAGTAACGTCACAAAAATGTCTACAATCGGGTGATTCTTGTTTGAAGCGAGGCAACCGAAACCTATTCGAAGTCATCGGCATGCCAAAATGTCAGCTTCAACACGGGTGACGCCTCATCCGAAAACCAACGCGGTGAATCGCCGTTGTTTACGGAACTTTCGAGACAATGCCGTTGTTCTGCGCTAATTCTGCTTCCTGGCGCGACAGCGCTGTCGCAGCCACTTGCAAAAGGTCCTCCGTCCTGCTTCCCCGACTTGATAGCCAAATAACTTGCACAAGCAGCCGAAGCCAAACCCAATAAAACAATTTTTACACGCCTAAAATTAATTCTCATTTATGTATATTGTTATTGGGTTCAACTCTTAACGTTTCTTATCGTAGAGCCTTGCTTAGTCGATTCCTCCAAGTCTCCTTGAGCAGGTTTCTGACAGATATTGTACTTAAGCAGCTAGTTCGTTTCTATCGAGCGACCTCTTCTAATTCTCCTTTGAACCGGGTCTCAGGTCATCATCTTTTCAGGGCATCTATTTTAATTCATGCGACACACATGTCAGCCTATCTTACAATTGTTTAACCTACTATGTAACATGTAAAACTAGAGCAGGTCATCACGATAACGCTGGCAATCTGACATTTTTATGCTGAAATTTAAGCTCACAATGGGTGAAGATCTAGGGAGGTGTCAAAATTTTAATCCAGACCGTCAGAGCAAGGAATGAACATATTACGAAACTTAAACAGTCCAAGTGTACAGAATAAGTTGTGCTTCTATTGAAAGTACGATCAAAACAATTGTGCATCTGGAAAGATGCTGAGCACACATGCAATGCACGAAGCACACTTCGGTTAACACTTTCTAAAAATGCAAATATGAAGAAAAAACTGAAGAAACCTGAAGAAAAACTCCAAAGATAACATAACTCTACTTGCACCCCCAACTAAATTCCGAGATTCCACCTCCGTACTACCGATTTGATCACAGTTCTCGACATGAAGTTCTCCAGCGGTAAATGCGTGAAAATGTATTTTCCCTTGGAGGAGGCGACAGCACGAGCGTTGGGGAGCCAATGCAATTCAGTAGACGGCACAGCGCCAATAAAGAACAACTACGAGAGGCGAAACTGTCGGAAGAGACTCAAATGTGCCGTAACCCTGTGCCAGCCCCCTTCCCCGTCTTTACACGCAGTTCAAATACTGTCACACTATCCGTAGAGAATCCAGTGACATCGAACTCCCGCATTCACTTTCAGGTTTGTAGGACGCATCTGCTAACCGCGGTCGACTCTATCGTTGTTCGGTCCTTGCCCCCGCCGCCTTCCCCATTCCCGATCACGCCACCGCTCGCCAGGCCGTTTGCGCCCATGTGGGCAACCCGCCTGCACCAGGGGGCGTTGACTCCCGGTGCAATACGCAGAACTCCGCCCAACTGTGCGGACGCCGAACCGGGTTTGGCGGGAGCACCGGCTTTCGGGGGAGTCCCGATTTTAGTGGCCCATTATATTTATTTTACATTATTGTCGTGGCCCAGAGCTATAGAGGTGCGGAAGCGGGAGCCAGAGCGGGGGTGCCGATTTCAGCGGGGAGAGGCCGATTTCAGCGGAGAGTGGCCGGTTTCAGCGGAGAGTGGCCGGTTTCAGCGGAGAGTGGCCGGTTTCAGCGGAGAGTGACCGGTTTCAGCGATGAGTGGCCGGTTTCAGCGAAGAGTGGCCGGTTTCAACGAAGAGTGGCCGGTTTCAACGAAGAGTGGCCGGTTTCAACGAAGAGTAAACTATGGCCTTTGCCACGGTTGGCAGATGTGATGATCATGACCCAGATAAACACAGATGAGTTAGCGGGATATCTAGGTATCTAGGATAACTAGATATAAATTGACTTAGTTGACTAGTTGTAAATATTTGACTGAAATTCCCTATATATATATATATATATATATATATATATATATATATATATATATATATATATAATATATCAATAAATGAAGCATACACTCCCCCTGGATTCGACACTGGAGGAGACACACGAAGGAGCTGTACATATTGCGACTCGCAGCGTAGAGACGAGCGCGCTGGCTTTCTGCCCCTAGGTATCTGTGTTCAGAGCCCAGTCTCTCCTTGCGAAATCTGCCCGGACAATGCAGGTTCGTGACTTGCTGAAGAGAAAGCTCGCGGATAGAGGAATCATTATCATATTTTAAATTATCACAGTAAAAAGTGGTATGTGGCTTGTCTTCAAAACCGTTATGTAGTTCCAGCACGTGGTGGTATGCTGCGGGAGTATAAAACAGTGTTGCATTTGTATAAACAATATGTGTTTGATTATGAGCCTGTCTGTGAAATGCGAAGTAGTTAGCTGTATTTTTAAGCCCAGCAGATCAGAGCGCTTCGTTGAAATGTGATTTTGCTGTAATGAATATAATTCATCAACTTGTTAATCTAAATGTCTGTAGACGAGACAGTTTCTTCAGTCAGGAGGCTACTCGGAGTAGCACCTGCAGATTATACATCCAAAGGCCTCGATTGCATGTTCACCTCCCAAATGCGCAAACGTAGGGCGGATTACTACTGGTGAACACAGAGGTTGTGGACGGTGACTCAAAATTACCTTTAGCCGCCTTAATGTAACTGAGTGGGAGAAAGCCTTTTTCCGAGTGAAACGTCATTCATTACGCGGACCGTTGATAAGGTTCGAGCGGCTTCCCGCAAATCCTCCCTGACGCGGTCGTGCACTCGGCGTATATCTGGAACCTCCGGTCCCCCACGTCCGGCCGGCGGCCGCTGTGCGGCCCACGCCCCCAGCGCAGCCCCGTTATCGCCAGAGCTCCGCGCTCGCCTCCGCTGCCCCCACCCTCCGCGATATCTACGGGCCCGTTACCTCTGAAGCCCACATGTTGCTGTTTCTCACCTTTTCAGTTCTCACTGCTCCTCTTTTCAATCTACTACCCTTATTTTCTCCAAAGAATTCGTAATACAGTCATCTCTGCTTTTGTTGGGAAAGTGGGCCTAACGAGCTGAAGAGCAACCCAACTGGCATTATGTCGATTGATTATGGCCAACTGACTAGTGATGTTTTAGGTGGTGTAGCTGTAATATTCTTTAGTCTGATCACGCCCTGATAACAATGAGAAAACTTCATGATTTATGCCTGATTCGAACTCGCAGTACCACGCTGTGGTTGCTAACTCATCCATCTGTGCTATCTAGGTCATGATCATCACATGTAGATTTTCTTTCTGCCAACCGTGCCATGGCCATAGTTGCAACTCGCCGGCACCATCTGTGCCTCGTGGCATGTATAATACATTCGCTTTTACAACCTTTGCCTTTACAGAGCTCCTGCCACTCCCTATAGCGGAACCCCCGCTGAAATCGGCTTCCCCCGCTGAAATCGGCATATCCCTACTAAATCGGCCAATCCCCTCAGAAACGGCTTCTCCCCGCTGAAATCGGCATATCCCTACCGAAATCGGCCAATCCTCTCTGAAATCGGCTTCTCCCCGCTGAAATCGGCCTTTCCCGTCTGAAATCGGCCTTCCCCGCTGAAATCGGCCTTTCCCCGCTGAAATCGGCCTTTCCCCGCTGAAATCGGCCTTTCCCCGCTGAAATCGGCCTTTCCCCGCTGAAATCGGCCTTTCCCCGCTGAAATCGGCCTTTCCCCGCTGAAATCGGCCTTTCCCCGCTGAAATCGGCCTTTCCCGCTGAAATCGCCTTTCCCCGCTGAAATCGGCCTTTTCCCCCGCTGAAATCGGCCTTCTTCCCCCGCTGAAATCGGCCCTTTCTCCGGCTTGAACGGCCATTCGTTGAACGCCACTCTTCCGCTGAAACGGCCACTCTTCGTTGAAACCGGCCACTCTTCGTTGAAACCGGCCAC